>ML265196.1:6733-43123 GCA_005239495.1 Nicotiana undulata | reverse complement strand
TTTGTTTATGGCCTAAGGGCTAATTGAAAGTGTCTAACTGAGTGATGTGAGGAGGATTCCAGGACTTATGAGTTATGTGAGGAGGCTTCCAGGCCTTATGAGAGAGTTGAGGAGGCTTCCAGGCCTTATGAGTGATGTGAGGAGGCTTCCAGGCCTCATGAGAGAGATGAGAAGGCTTCCAGGCCTTATGTTATTATTGCGCTTGGGCTGTAGGAGCCCCTCCGGAGTCTGTAACACAATCCCAGTGAGCGCCGATACCGAATGAGTGATGATGATTGCCCGCGGGGCTGATATTGAGTGATGATTGATATTGAGTGATGATTGATACTGGGTGATGGTTGATACTGAGTGATTGAGGGAATGCCTGAAGGCATCTATTACGAGAAATGATTTTGGCCCGAGGGGCACTATTATGATGATTTTACTATGTTTTTGAACTATGATTTACTTCGTTTTCAAACTGGGTCTTATTGAGGATTTCACTGAGATATATTGATACTTACTTGTTTTTAAAGGAGTTGGAACTGGTTTTTGAACTTATGAATTTGCTGAATACTACTTGGTGACTTGGTGTTTAACTGTTGTTGTGAAATGGTGTATCTGTTGTGTGCTTTATATTTCTCAGACTGTGATTTCTTTTCATTACTACTGAGTTGGCGTACTCATAAAGACTCCCTGTGCTTCTGTGCACAGATCCAGGTACTAGCTCGCAGCGGTAGCTGGTGCAGGTTTGATAGCAGACGTTCACAGGATTTCGAGGTAGCTATCCAGCTTCCACAGCTTCTCCATTTCCTTTACTTGTTTAGATTTAGCATTTGATTCAGAGATATACATTATAGTTTTATCAGAGTTAGATTTATTTATTCGTAAATGCTCATGACTATTGACTCTGATTCTTGGGAGGTGGTTTAGAATATTATGGGGACGCTAAGACTTATTTATATTATTTATGCTATGGTTGCTTGCTTATTATTTAATTGTGAACTGTTATGATTGAACAAAAGCGTAGTAAAGTGATTGTTGGCTAGCCTAGTTCCACGATAGGCGCCATCACGGCCTGTTAGGATTTGGGGTCGTGACAAGTTGGTATCAGAGCACTAGGTTACATAGGACTCAACGGTCATGAGCAGGTTTAGTAGAGTCTTGTGGATCGGTGCGGAGACGTCTGTACTTATCTTCGAGAGGTTGCAGAACTGTTATGATTGAACAAAAGCGTAGTAAAGTGATGGTTGGCTAGCCTAGTTCCACGATAGGCGTCATCACAGCCTGTTAGGATTTGGGGTCGTGACAAGTTTCATATCCTGCACTTCATTGTCCCTATCAAACTCACAAACAACATTAGAAAGATCATAATAAAGAGCTTAGAGAAGGATGAAAAGAATTAGAACAACCATCCCAATGTCCATCTTGGCCACCACACATATTACAAATATTCCACTCAAAGGATTGAGATTGTGCTCACAACTCACTCCCGGGAACATTCTGACAATTTTTCTACCACTGGGTCCTCCGCAATATATACAAGGATCATCAAAATAAAAATAACCATCATTCGAATAATTTTCATTCCAAGATGCCATGTTAAAATAAATAATAAAAAAAATACTAACTAAACAAAATAAAAAAAACATGAATAGATAAAAAAAATGTCTAATCTAGAAAAATAGCTAATTTCTAAGTCCCCGGCAACAACACCAAAAATTTGTTGCGGTCAAACGCACACGCAAGTATACGCGATCGTCAAGTAATAAAGTGACTAAAATTCGGATATCAAACCCACGAGGACTCATGATTAACTATTAACTAAATTAGACTTCAAAGACGAAAGCATTTGGTAAATTTCCATCATTGTTAAACTTTTCTTAATAGTATCACTTTATTTGTTTTCAACATATACAAAATAATACAAATATATAGGTATTATATAATAAGTGAGGGAGAAATTCATTATGTTCTCCTACTTTGCGGCGGAAATGAACTCTTTAACATTGGTTAAGTTCCTTAAATCTTTTCTAGACTAATTTATGAGGATTGGAGTTCAATTTGCTTTTGGGTAATTTTTATTTAGATATATAGAACAAAACGATTGTTTCTTAGCATGCATATTTTTTTAGTTTATTTTTTTTTCATTTTTGCTTCTTGCTTCTTACTTATCGTGTAAATTATGTTGTTTAATTATTTTTTAAGTGTTTGTTCTCACACATAAGTTGTTAAAGTTTTGCTTCAACAAGTTTTTTATTATGAAATTTTTATTTTGGAGGGGAAAATCAATTCGTCTGTTGCTTTTGTATACAATTGGATATACCTCTCTATCAGTCTTACCGTGCGCGTGTTGGGGAAAAATAATATTTCCGCCCAGGAATAATATTCACGATAAATAATAATAACACAAGAGAGTAATAACGACTCCAAATCTTTTAACGGGGTAAAATACAATACTCGAGCGGAGAAATATTTCCACTATAATATTACAACTTAGTAACGTCAAGAGACTACTACAACTTCGGAAAAAATAAACTCTTTCTTTTTAAACACCTCACTACAATATTACTCACACTCACTATTTATCTCACATATTACAATCTGTGGATTACTCTCTCTCTCTACGCTTTCTCTCTTTGATTTTTGGTGTACATTAACTGAATGACAGATACTCCTATTTATAGTAGAAGTTGTCGTCCCTTGCAACCAATCAGATTAGTTTTCACTTTGCAAGTTGCAGATCTTGTTACCAAATTGGTTACCAAGTCTGCGTTTGTGAAAACCAATTGCACCACTTGCATTATCTTTTCTTTATTCTTTTTTCTTTTTGTTTTAACTAGATTGGTCCCACAAATCTCTCCCTTAATTTTGATTTTTCTTTTTCATTCTAATACATTATCTGAATCTCTAAAAGTCTTCAAACTTGATCTGCAACTTGGTCATGAGATTTCACATATTTGAGCTCAATCTCTTTTTTGGCAATGCATTCTCTGATGAAGTGATACCTTGTGTCAATAGGCTTGCTTCGAGCATGATACATCGAATGCTTGGCTAATGCCTGTGCATATTTGTTATCAATACAAATCTCTGTAGCTTCAATTTGTGGCGAATTGAGCTCCTTCTATAATCTTCTCAGCCAAATAGCATGACAGGTACATGATGTTGCTGCTACATATTCGGCTTCACAGATCGAGAGAGTAACAATGGCATGTTTCTTTGAACTCCAAGAAATAAAAGAATCACCCAAGAAAAATACAAAACCAGTTGTACTTTTTCTATCATCAATATCTCCCGCATAATCAATATCACAATATCCCATAAGTTTGAAATCATTAGAAGAAGAATAAAATAACCCAAAGTCAATCGTACATTTTAGGTAACAAAGAATTCTTCTAGTGACTTTCAAATGAGTGGAGGTAGGAGCTTCCATGAAGCGGCTTACTACTCCAACTGCAAAGGGTATATCTGTCCTGGTACAAGTCAAGTACCTCAAACTTTCCACAAGACTTTTGAAAAATATGGGATCCACTCTTTCTCCTTCATCAAACTTGGACAATTTTGTCCCACTCTCCATCAGTGTGTTCACGGGGTTGCAATCGAGCATGTTGAACTTCTTCAATATCTCTTTTGTATATCCTTCTTGAGAGATAAAAATTCCATCCTCCATCTGCTTCACTTCTAGACCCAGATAGTATGACATGAGCCCTACGCCTGTCATCTCGAATTCACGGGACATATCTTTCTTAAAAGCTTCAAACAAACTTGGGTTGTTACCCGTAAAAATAAGATCATCAACATAAAGACAAACAAGTAAGATATCTCCATTAGTATGAACTTTAAGGTAAATATCATATTCATGGAGATAACGAGTAAACACATTGTCTTGAAAATACTTGTCGATGCAACTGTTCCATGCTCGTGGGGCTGCTTTAATCCATATAAAGCTTTCTTCGACCGCAACACTTTATCTTCGTGGTTTTTTACCACAAATCCCAATGGTTGTTCAACATAGACTTCTTCTTCAAAATAGCCATTCAAGAAGGCTGAGTTGACGTCTAGTTGATGGATCTTCCACTTCATTTACGTCGTCGAAGAGATCAACAAACGAATTGTCTCCATTCGGGCAACGAGTGCATATACTTCTTCATAGTCAATGTCTTGCCTTTGCTTGTAGCCTTTAGCCACAAGTCGTGCCTTGTATCTCTCCACATCTCCATCAGCATTCTTCTTTGTCTTGTATACCATTTCACTCCAGTTGCTCGATGACCCTTGGGAAGAGTTGTTAACTCCGAAGTGTTGTTCTTCTCTATTGACTCAATCTCCTCCTCCATGGCTTGTCTCCACCTTTTGTTTGTAACAGCTTCATCAAAGTTCATTGGTTCACTGTCAGCAAAGAGACAATATAAAAAATCAAAATTAGTATCTTCTTTTGTGTCCTCATGGAGCTCTTGAATACTCCTTGTCCTTTGCGGCTATTCATTTGAACTTTGTTGAGAAGAAGGAGATGCAACATTGTTTGGAGAAGGATGTGGAGTTGTATACTGCACAAGTTTCACGGTCTCTGGTTCTTCTTCATCACCAAAGTATGGAAGAAAATCATATGAAGTTTCTTCCTGAGCTTCCCAATTCCATGCCAATTCTTCATCAAATTCAACATCACGACTTACCACAACTTTGCCGCTGCATGGTTTGTATAAATTGTAGCCTTTTGAACTCGTATCATAGCCAACAAACACATGATTGACACTTCGATCGTCAAGCTTCGCTCTCCCTTGATGTGTCACATGAGCATATGCTCTGCTCCCAAATATTCTCAAGTGCTTGACCTCTTCCACTCCATGCTTCTTGAGGGGTTTGACCTCTAACATTTCTTGTTGGAGACCTGTTGTTCAAATAAACTGCACAAGAAACAACTTCGGCTCAAAATTCCTTGGGCATACCTTTAGCTTTCAACATACATTTGGCCATATTAAGAATCGTTCGATTCTTTCTCTCTGCAACTCCATTTTGTTGGGGTGAATAAGGTACCGTTAAAGGACGACGAATTCTATGAGATTGACAAAAGTCATTAAATTCTTTTGAAGTGAATTCGCCTCCTCTATCGGACCTTAAAGCTTTTATTTCATAGTCATTTTTTTTCTACAAGAACTTTAAAAAATTTAGAAGCAATAAAAGCTTCAGATTTTTGGTTCAAGAAATAAACCCAAGTCTTTCTACTAAAGTCATCAACGAAGAGTAGAAAGTATTTACTTTTTCCAAAGGAAGGTGGATTGATTGGCCCACACACATCAGTGTGAACAAGCTGGAGCGGTTTGGTTGATCTTGACATGGCCTCCTTTGGAAAACTCCTCCTTGCATATTTTCCAAGAAGACAAGCTTCACAAAATTGATTGGGATGGTTGATTGATGGTAACCCATGCACCAAGTTCTTTTCTCCCATTGATTTGAGCGCTTCAAAATTCAGGTACCCAAATCGCATATGCAACACCATGATTCATCTTGCACATTAGCCTTCAAACACTTTTCATCAATTGTCTTAAGATTCAGAGAGAATAATCTATTCTTAGACATATGCACTTTAGCAAATTAGAATTCCACCTAAATACCTAAGCCAAATATGCATATTTTTCATGTGGATGTCATATTTCTTTTCAAGAAGTTAGCCCAAACTCAAAATACTATTTTTTAATTTTGGGACATAATAAACATCTTGAATTAACTTGTGGTCACCATGTTTACAGGAGATCTGAATCGTACATATCCCTTCGATTTGAATCTTTGAGGTATCTCCAAAAGACACATTACCTCTCACCGTTTTATTGATCTCCACAAACTTCTCTTTGCATCCACACATATGATTGCTTGCTCCATTGTCTAAATACCACGAGCTACAATCATCCCTATCTTCTTCCTTGAGTGCCATCAACAACGTTGACTCAACTTCTTCTTTCTTGTCGTCAACAAGGTTAGCTTTTTCTTCAACATTGCTACGACATTCCCAAGAGTAATGGCCAAATTTATGACAATTATAACACTCAATTTTGTATTTGTCATACCTTTGTCCATTATTTTCATGGTAGTAGCCACGTCCTCTTCCTCCTCTGTGTCCACGACCACGACCTTTGATGTCTGGTGGAATTTAACTTCATTTTTGAAGTTGTTACCGTTACTTCTTCCTCTTTCATGACCACCACGGCCTCGTCCTCGTTTGTTCCCTCGATAGCTTTTTTCACCTCCATAATCCTTAAAGGATGCCTGAGTTTTAAAAAGTTGCTCCAATGGCACTTCTTGTCTCCTCTTGATCTTTTCTTCATGGGCCTGTAAAGAATCCTCCAATTGCTCCACCGTCATAGAGTCCAAATCTTTAGACTCTTCAATAGCGCAAATTTAGGTGTTAAAGTGCGAAGGATCTTTTCTACCACACGGACATCTTCTATGTGCTCCCCGTATCTTCTTAATTGATTCACAACAGCCTTCACTTTTTAACAATAATCTGAAATGCATTTGGATTCTTTCATTTTTAAAACTTCAAAATCAGCCCTTAAAGTTTGAAGTTTTACCTTCCTCGCCTTGTCAACTCCTTGGAGAGAATTTTGTACAATCTCCCAAGTTTCCTTTGAGGTGGTAGCATCGGCTACCTTCTCAAACATGGCATCATCCAAACATTGGTGGATGAGCGTGAGGGCTTGTTGATCCTTCTTCCTTGTCTTTGCCAAAATATCTTTTTCATTTTGAGGCAGAGCTTCCTCATTATCGGATTTTGCATACCCTCTATCTACGATTTCCCACACATCTTGGGAGTCAAGAATGACTTTCATACGTAGACGCCATTTTTTATAATTATCTTTTGTGAGACGAGGGTACTGAAAAGATAGTGGATCATTATTCTCCATGACTCTTATACCACGTTGTTGGGGGGAAATAATATTCCCGCCCAGGAATAATATCCACGACAAAACAACAATAACATAAGAGAGTAATAACGACACCAAATCTTTTAACGGGGTAAAATATAATACTCGAGCGGAGAAATATTTCCACTACAATATTACAACTTAGTAGCGTCAAGAGACTACTACAACTTTGAAATAACACTCTTTCTTTTTAAATACCGCACTACAATATTACTCTCACTCACTATTTATCTCACAAACTACAATCTGTGGATTACTCTCTCTACGCTTTCTCTCTCTGATTTTTGGTATACATTAATTGAATGACAGATACTCCTATATATAGTAGAAGTTGTTGTCCCTTGCAACCAATCAGATTAGTTTTCTCTTTGCGCATTTGCAAGTTGCAGATCTTGTTACCAAATTGGTCACCAAGTCTGCGTTTGTGAAAACCAATTGCACCACTTGCATTATCTTTTCTTTATTTTTTTTCTTTTTTGTTTTAACTAGATTGGTCCCACATGACGTGCATCAATATAAATGTGGTAGGCGTCTTTCTAAGCTGAATATATTTTCTTAAGCTCAACTTACGAAATTCCTTCTTTAGGATAATTTCTTATTTGATTATGTAATTTGGTATTGCCAAAAAAGGCCTCCTCATATATATCGATCTTATGGTTAATTTGATACTGGGTACATTTTAAATTCAAAAATCTTGTCATTCATAACCCTCCCACGTATGGTCTTTCTGATTGAAGTCTATGGAATATATGCACGTGGAGATTTTCAATAAGTTAATGCATATAGTACAAGGCCGAATTTTTTCCAGTATTATACTTTGAGTTGTAAGTTTAATTCGCCAATGACTTATTTATTGAATTTTTAATTTTAACTTTAGTTTTTTTTACTTCCGAGATAATAAAATAACCTTATATCAACTCTTCCCCCAAACTACACCCACAAAAGAAATTGATCAAAAGATCTTGAAAACCAAGTGATGTATTTACTGCATAAATTAGAGATAATGTGATTACAAATAATAATAACTAAGTTAATATAATTGTTCGTAGAGAATGTTATTCAATCATTTTGAATTTGAGATTTAGTCACTTAACGCATGCAGTTTAGTATTATTATATTTATCTTAGTTTTATAAAAATAACATGGAATACACGCAAAAATTTAGCAAAAAAATAAATTCAGAAAACTATTATTATCATTGCAATATTTGTTTAAAAAAGAAAAACTCAATTGAGTTTTAGAAAAACTTGAGGTCGGAACTCGGAATATAGCAAAATAATAAGATAATTAGAAGCTAGATCAATATTTGATGACTAACGGTGTGTTTGGTATGAAATGTTTTTCAATTTTCTCATGTTTGGTTGGTTTAGATGTTTGAAAAATATTTTTCTCATGAACTCATTTTACTCTAATTGGAGGAAAATGTTTTACCTATCAAAAGAAGGGAAAACATTTTCCAAAATTTCTTTTCAACCATTCTCACCCTATTCCCCATCCCCACCAATCCCCCCAACCGCACCCACCCAACCCATAACTCACCCTCACCCACCCCACCATACCACACCCACCCTCCCCCAACCCTGTCCTACATTCACCCTAAATATAAATATTATTAAGAGTACTTTCCTTTCATGTTGTAGATAGAGTACTTTCTTTTTAATTTCAACAAAGTGATTATTTTTTTCATAGCATAATTTTTTTTTTCATTTAAACAAAAAATGAACTTTATTTTCATGAGGTAGAAAAAGAATTTTCTTCATTTCAACAAAAAAATTACTTTCTTTTCATAATGTAGAAAAAGTGTTTTCTTTCATTTCAACAAAATGATGTAGTAAAAAGTTTACTTTATTTCAACAAAATGAATATTTTCTTTTTATAATGTAAAAAAGGTATTTTCTCTCATTTTAACAAAATGAGTACTTTTTCATGTTGTAGGAGTAACAAAAATTCAACCAAACATATAGTTTTTTCCTTTTAGTTATGTAGCACAAATATCAACGTTATTTATGCGTGAAAAAGTAAAACATCACATTAGTCACTTTAAGTTCGTGTGAATTTTTAAAAGAATATGTAAACTGTTGAGGAGAATAGAGTCCTCAAACGTTGGGTATTTGAGGTTTCGGAGGAGGCCCCCAAGGGGGAGTAAAGTAGCCTAAAAAATTATTTTTCTAAAAAATATTTTCTAAATATTAGAAAATATTTTCTGAAAAAAGTTTTTTCACTTACCAATCAAATAAGGTAAAATGAGTAATAAAATTATTTATTTTCTAGAAAAATATTTTTGATGGAAAACATTTTGTTCGTACCAAACACACCCTAATTGTTTGATAACATGACAAGTGAGCTGAATTTTTCAGTTTAAAATATTACGGAAATGAAAAGGCTAACCTTCGGCAACTTTGAGGTCTTCCTTGAGTCTGAGAATCTCCAATTTACGCTCTTTTGCCTAATAATCAAAATTTTACAATTCAAATTCAAATTCGTCACACGCAACTTCTACGAGATAAGTGAAAGTATCAGAACAAAAAATTAAACGAGATTGATCAAACTTTCCGTTTCCATTTTAGAGCATCATCGGAGTAAGGTGGAGGAGCGGCAGCGGCAGTGGTGGTGGTGCCAGAGGTTTAGGCAGGACATAATACAACTCCAGCTTAGCGAGAACATGACCACTGATAGTAAATTGTAGAGGGCGAGTATTATGGTAGAAGGCAAGTAGGTAGTCGAGCGTTTCTCTTTACTGTACCAGTAGCTTTTGTATTATTCTCGTACTTTATCACCATTTGATTTCTATTATCACTGTATTTCTTTTTATAAATGATATGATCATGCTTTGCATGAACCGGGGATCTATCGGAAATAGCCTCTCAACCTCCACAAGGTACGAATACGGATACGTATACAATATCCTTCACACACCCATTTGTAAAACTACATTGGATGTTGTTGTTGTATTGTTATCAACCGCATAAAATATCCTTTTACTATAAAACAGTATTGATCATATAATCATAAGTTTTCTTTTTAACAAAATGTACATAATACAAACATAGAAAGTGCAAATATTTTATAGATGTATTTAGCTTGAAGTAATTCAAAGGGTGCGTGTGTACATTCTTCTTATTTACTTAATTTTGTCAATTTACCATTAATTGGTACAACAATTATAGGATGTTCTTAGTAAATACAAAGGTGCAATTTTTAGACATGCATAAAACTACTGTAATATCTCCAAATAGAGGATATTTTATCAAGTCTCCTGCATTTTCCATGGATGCAGCCACTAATACTTGCATTAAAGTAGGTTATTTATATCACATCCTTGGGTGCGGCCCTTATCTAGATACTGCATGAATACGGAATTTTTCGTGAACCGAGTTATCCTTTTTTTTTTTAAATCATTCCATATCCATGGAGCACCTCCAGAGAATGTTGCCAGCCCCAAACTGATACCAACCACAAATTTGAAGCCCTTACTCCAGAAGTATTGTTCTATCCATGATACTAATACAGAAGAAAGATATGATGGAGAATTTATTCACAAGGAGCAAACTGGAAGCTCCCATTTGGAACGCAACACACTCTGGAGAAACAAAATCCTTGGTTCCGCTGAATGAGGCCTACGCAACACGAATCCAGATATAGTCGAACTCCAATGCGGGCACCGAAAGACAAACAAATAGCATAGCAATGTACAGAAAATATAAAAGCACCAACAGACAACAGACTTATGATTTAATCTTCCTTCAAAAATGGTATATAAAGGCTTAGGCAGTTGCAGATTGCAGTATAAACTCACAAGTTTGACAAAACTTTTAATTTAACTAGTCAAAAGGGAAAAATAAATAAATACCTAATGGAATACAAAATGAGGGCTTCTTTGCCTAGAGCAATTATGGAAGACAATTAACCAATCTCAAAAGGCAAAATCTTTCTTTGAACACACTACTTTCACCTTGGAAAAATATACAACTCACTTGACATCAACCTGACCTTGACCGCACCAACTTCAACGATAAACAACGATTCAGTTGGCTCTACTCCGGGCATTAAAAGAAAGGCTGGAAAGCGAGTTTGAGTACATTCCATCTACTGAGGTTACAGAATATCGCTCTTCATGAAGAGTTGAGCTTTTATTGGAAAAGTGTTTTGCACGCCTCAACATCAGGTGCTTGTGAATCCAAAACGGCTTGGCCTGTAGGACTAGAGCTAATAGCTCCCATTGTAGCAGTAAATACATCTTTCTGGTAAAGATCATCGGTTACCTTCTTCAGGATCTCATTGACCACCTTGAAGTCCAATGCTCCCGCCAAAACTAGTCTAGCAATTATCTCCCCAAGATTGGCCGGTGCTTTTGGTAAATCCATGGCAAGGTCATCCAGCAGAGAGGCAAAGTTCAAGAACCCAGTGCCCAAGTCCCCAGCGGTAAAAACCTTCTTAACAAACAAATATTCGAGAAGCTGTGCAACTGGTTCAACACGCGGCGGGCTTTTGTCTAGACCAATTGATATGGCTTCTTTGACAACCTCAGGATGGTAGGCTGGGGATTTGAGTTCCTCAACACACTGCAAAGCTTCATCAAGAAGCAGAACACTGAAATATTCCTCCAGAAGAGATGCTGTTTTTCTCTTAAGCTCATCAGGATTGGACCTTGCTGCAGGAGCCGGGGGTGCCTTTTCGGCAACTGGAGAAACAGTTGCTGGAGGTCTAACTGGTCCAGGAACCTGTGATGCAGGCTCCATGCCAAAACCGTAGCCCAATGGGCGAGCAGGAGGTGCACCGCTACCTTGCAAGAGGGCGCTAGGCCTACCACTCACAAAGCCACCACTGCCCTGAGGCAGAAGCCTTGGGTTCAAAGAGGGCGACTTGCCGACCAATGGTGGGGGACCACGTCCACCAGGCTGCACCATTGGTCCATTACCTCTCGGCATCGACCGGGATCTAGGAACCTCCCAGTTGTCATTATCCATCCCAGGCGTACCCGCCATCTTCCTACCTCCCGGCATTCCAGGCATCATACCACCAGTCCCTGGCCGATTCATGGGATAGACGCCAGGACTCAAGCTGCCTTGAGGACTAGGACCACGAGAATTTCTCATGCTTGCAGTGGCACCAGGACGCAATCCCAAGGTCTTCTCCGCTTCTGTATGAATCTCGGAGATGGTTTTTGCTTTCACCTGTGCAAAAAAGAAAGAATATTACTACGTCAAGAGATAATTCTACGACATGAACAGGCAACAAATACATGATAGAATGATGTGTCACCTCTTCCCGCCTAGGGACCCAGTTATTGGAACGTAAATCCAGCACATCACGAACCAGAAACCTTAAACGTGGAGCCAACTGAGGGTGTGTAGATAGTTCCTTCAACCGGTTAAAGTACACATCGTTGATGCGCCTTGACTTTTGGTTCTCATCAAGCTGCTTGCCAATGGTGTTGAAGAACTGGCAAATGGCTTCAACATTCTCTTCTTCCGGACAACTTTTGAGATCTTGTCCTAATAGTTCCTGTTGAATAAAACCAGCAAAGACAACAATTGGTACAGTTCAAGGTATTAAAGACAGCAATCAGCATGGAAACAAATAAACCCGAGCAAAAGGCAAGAAATTAACAACCTGAACGATGTGATGAACAATCTTTTCAGGGACCATCTTTTGCTTCAAAAGCTCTCCGATAAGCCGTATATTGCCAAGAGTCCGCAATTTTATCAACCTTTCTTTGTCCTTGCGTTCTGACTCCTGCTCCGGGGCTGTCATTTGCCTCGCCTCTTCTCGCAGATTGGCAGCACCTTCAAATGCCTCCTGACAAATATTCAATAGAACACGCTTGAACGTAATCTCTTTGCCACCAGGCTCATCAGAAGGAAATGGAGGAAGCTTTTCATTGAGATCAGAACACAGCTGGGCATACATCGGGCAAAATGTAGGTTCCAATACAGCCTTGTCAAATATCAAGGAAATAACACCCTGGAGTGAAGATAAAAACACATTAAATTTCCACGGCAGAAAACAGAAAATTTAAGTGAGCAAAAAACACAACGAAAGAGAGGGGTATCCTGGAGACGGGAAAACAGACCTTTAGAATGTCTGCACTTGTTATCCCTGAATCTATCAATTGACCTTTGAGGAGATCAAACTTCTCTGGAGTCAGCTTGTTGAGTATACTGCAAATCAATATTAGTTGGAATCAATGGGCCAGACAAAATCCATACAACAACATACCCAGTAAGTCAGACAAAATCCATATCTTCAAATAACGTCGCAAGTTTTTCTCGAATAATCAAACATCCAGAATAAATACATATTAACATCTTCTCTCTGCAATTATAGTGAACTGATGAAGTAGTTTAATGGGCAAGTGACAGCATATCAATGGAAGTTTTGTGTCGTGTTCTAAATGTAAGAGATGCCGAGACATCAACAAAATAAGGCAATAAAGCAGCGAATATGGGAGACCAAGAGATGGACAGCGAGACAGAGAAAGAAAGATGAACCACGAATAAGAAAATATGTTTTGTTGAATGTATAACTATTGCAGAGAGAAAATCACCCCTTGACAGTCTTCAAGACTTAAATGTATAACTATTACAGAGAGAAAATTACCCCTTGACAGTCTTCAAGACGCGATCTTTGTCAGAGAGATTGCCTCTTCGAGCTGACCATGGCAGCTCAGCTTTGGTTAGTGTAGGAGCAGGTCCTCCCTGATTTACAAGCAAAAACAAAGGTTTCTGAGATCAAGAACCGAAGATACCTTCATATCTTATAATATAGTTAATTCAAAATCATGACAACAACAATGCCCTTGCCATTATTACAAAAAGGAAATTATGCGAAGAAATAGACATATATTCTTCATCCAAGTAACTGTCTTTTAAATTATTATAATAATTGAATAATAGACGATATTACTGCATCCCTTACACCTAATTCTACATAGATGCAGTTAACTGCAAAGAAATAGTATAGCCCAATTACTGAAGTTCCTGATCCATCACTACATTTTAGCAATGTATTGTATAATGATTAACTAATAACTTCTCTTCATTTTCTCAACTCTCATTTTTCAGACAGGACTTTAGAAAGCATGGAAAAGGTGTCTATCGGTTTGTAGTAACAAAAAAGCCAGATTGTTTTCCTATCAGAGGTTCTTAAGATAGATAATGGATGTGTTCTGGAAACAATGCAAAAGGCAATAGATTAAGATTTACCCCTCGGTTGGGAGAAATTTGAGTTCTTGCAAACTGTGAGCTAAGTTGTTCTTGTCGGCCACCAAATTCTCTGTTTTCTCTGAGAGCGTCCCATGATCTGTCATCCACAGGGGCAGCAAATTGTGCTGACTTGCTACGCCAATCACGACTGTCTGGCTCAGAATAACGAGTCTGAGACTGGACCTGCACCTATAGAAACATAAATGAGACAACTTGTCGCAACAGAAAATTGCATACTGAAAGTGACAAAAAAGAGACATTTTTTAAACGAAAAAAAGAAAGTATTTCCGTGCGGACAAACAACTAAAATAACAGCATGCCCACTCTGTTTCCTTGTGCATGTGCTGTGCATTGCAGGTGGGGGTGTCCATGTCATCAGAAAAAACAGAAGGGGAAAATAGAACCTTTTTAACAGATACTCACATTAGTGTCTGCACGACCTCGACTGGCATCTTCACCAAACAGATCAGATTCAACTTCTTGTTTGACTCTAAGAATATCATCGGAAATGTCTACCACCTAGACGGGAACAATCAACCCAAAGGAAAAACCATAAGAGAAGAATTTAGGGGTACCATATAACATAAAATGATCATCTTTTTTCTTCTTTTTTATGAGGGGGAGGGGAGGGGGTTAACACAATCCTCATTTTTCCCTCTCCTTAGTGGCAGGGGCAGGGGGGGTTAGGAGAAAGAGCATTCTTGTTGTTCCACATCTAACTAGCAAAAGCTAAAGCCCGGTAACAAGATCAGCCTAAACTTAAAAAGATATGACTATTACCTCCCTCAGTTGCAGCAGCTGATCTCGAGTATACCTAACAGGTTCGCGGCCCTCAAAACGAGAGTCTCCAGTCTACAAAGACAAAAGGATAGTCAATACATGTATCATAAAGAGAGTTTTGAGTTGAATCTCAACAATGAAAGAAAAGGGCATTATCAAGTACATGCATGCACAATTAAAACATTCAGGTAAGGAGAGCTGCTTATCAAAAAGATACTACAAGATCAAATGCCAAAGCCAGAATATGCAAGAGAATGGTGTAATTAAGGGAAAATAAGCAAAAGAATTTGACAGCAGATCTTAATAGCATCCGGAATTTTCACACTAGCTACATAGTCGAATCAGCCATGGGTCAGAGGTCACTCTGCCAGATTTAACAACGAGCAGATCTCTATATTGACAAGGGACTAGACAAATATGGTTTTGCAAAAAAGGACTAAGGTATCAATTACTGGTCAAAATTCAATAAACAAGCTCATTAGGGTTCCTTAAGTATCAATCTCAGTGAAAGACTAAGTAAGCGTTTGGCCATGCATTCCAAAAAAAATTTGGAATTTGGAATTTCAATTGAAGATGAAGTTTGTGTTTGGTTATAATATTTACAACATATTTGGATGTCTTTTTTTCAAAATCATGAAATATGATTTATACCCTACAACTTGTAAAATATATCAAGATCACCCCAATTTGATTATCCTACTTGAAATAAACAATCAAAATGCTATTGTTCAACATAGAAGATGCAAAATCAATATCATATTTTCTAATTCTACTAATACACAGAGAAAGACTTTAAGCCAAAAACAACATGAATATGAACAAGTTCTTCTTTAATATTGGGGTATATCAAGAATTCAATAAAACCTACCCATTTTAAAAGATAAAATAAAAACAAAAGATGGATTAATTGGCTACTTGCATCACCAAGAATTTTAGAAAACATGCGCGTTTTGTGTTTCTGTGGGTAGTTGTAGGTTAATAGATGTTAGGGTCATTGTATAAATTTTAAAAGTATAGGGTAAATTTGTAAAATTAAAAACTAGTGAAAATGCACTTTCAATTGAAAAAGTGGTAAGAACAAGTTTTTCAAATTTGAAAATGCATTTTCAAGTGAAATTGGAAAAAAGGTGTTCAATTTGATAACCAAACATTGTTTTCAAAAAATGTTTTGAAAAAAAGTAAAAAATTTGTATGTCCAAACGGGCTCTAAATAATTCTCAATCACAAGCAGTTGCTTCCTTTTGAGCATTTCTAAGATATAAAGAAAAGGAAACAATGCTTCTTCCTCAAGCTCTTAAGCGGCAAGTAGAATTTAATGCAAATAACCAGGTGGACCACTTTGTCTGCTGTTGTCTTCCTAAATCACCTTCCTTCAAGCATCTACATTAAACTCCGATATAAAGATATCCAAAGGCCACGCAGTATTTCTACTACTTTATGACTGGCACCAATTTTACCAGGAAAAAAAAAAGCAACCAAATGATGACTAGAGTGCATATAAACAGCATCACTTCTCTGGACTTCTTTCTTTGGTCACGATTAATAAGAATTCAATGTTAGTAGGGTCTTTATGGGCAATCCAATACTCCTTAGTTGCCCACCTAAAGCCTAAAAATTTTTCTCCGTCCATATTTACAGCAGAAACACATCTTAAGTGAGCTGCCAAGAATTAGGACGTTAGAAACAAGAATAACTGCAGAAATAATACATATTGGTGCACGAAGATTTCTACACTATCTACAGGCCCCGATTCTACAACTTTAAAAACAAGGTAAAATAGACATTCTAGAACACAAATGAACCCCAATAAGTAAAAGAACTAATTTTTCTATTTTTTTGAGAAAGAAGTACCAAGAACTATTGTTAACATGGAGACACAACCAAGAATGAATTGGAGCTATAACTTATGCGAATTTCCAAAACAAGACATGAGCTGTCACACTCTCCTCAACACATAACAGAAAACATCATTACCCTCAAGAAACAGATAAAAAAAACTATGCATGTAAAAATCCAATTTTTACTCTCCCTACATCAAAAAGACCCCATAAAATGATAAATAATTAAGATCATGCGACTAATATGTATTGGTAATCGTTGCTGTAACAACAGATACCAGCATTATCATCAAGAAAAAAATCCACAAACAAAAACAAAACTTTTATTTGTTAAAACAAAACTACGCATGTAAACCTCCAATTCTAGTAACTCTACCAGCAAACGGACCCATAAAAACATGAGACAATGTTTAACCAATACATACCACCTTAATCATCAAGAATCAGAACACCCATGAATAAACCACATATCATCAAATTTACGCCAAAGTTGTACATGTAAAAACTCACCTTTTAATCATTCTGCCAATAAACAGACATAAAAGAACAAAAACCGATAACATTAGACAGCTTTTATTTGTGACCGAGAAATTGGTCTGGGCCAACTCTTAGCATCAACCGCCGCTAAATTAGGGGATAATGGGCCCCGCCCCTCTACCCTTCTCTGCGAACCAGTGACCTAAGTCACAAATCCCTCAACCTTTGCCACTTGAGGTGAATAAGACAACTTATATTGACAAATAAGACTTAACACAAGCTACACAAAAACAATATCAGATTAAAAAATATCAAAGCTTCACCAAAAAAAGCAACAAACAACACAAAGCAAAGCCATCAAGCAAACCAAAAGCAGCTGAAAATTACTCAGATTTCTAATCATGCCCTTTCGATTTTAGTTGGGATAGAACGGCGAAGTCCATCCGAACCGTCCAATGAAGAATAAGAGGAGAGCAAAGCACCAATGGCGCGCGAAGCGCATGCAGAACGGGCACGCTGCCATTAAACAGACCCTTTCCTTTTTTGATATCCGAGAAATCCCCGAGGCTAATGGGGCTCAATTCTAAACACGGTGGATAATTAGCCCGCCAATTTACCTTCTCTTAATACCAGTCTTTTGCTAAGCAGCAGGGTTTGAACCTTATATTGGTAAATAAAGCTTTAACACAAGCTATCAGATTTTAAAAAAATTAACCAAAACAGCAACAAACAACACAAAAACAAAGCCATCACAAGAAAACAAAAAGAGCTGTAAACACACAATAAAAAAGCCACACAAGCTATACAAAACAATATTACATTCAAAAATATCAAGATTAACAACAAAAAAAAAACACCAAAAGAGAACCATGAAAACACTCGATAAACACATACCCAAATACAAACTACACAAAAAAATATCAAATTTTAATAAAATACACAGATCTGGAAAAAAAAATTGAACCTTGAAAGATGAAAGAGAGGAAGAACCGCCGCCATGTGGACGAAGCAAAGGGAGATCAGAATTAGTAGATGAATGGCCCACAAGCACTCTGCTTCTGTTACCACCACCACCACCACCACCTGGTCTCAAACTTATCACCGTCTGATCAGCCTGCATACCTCAAATTAATTCTCCACCGTCCGATTAATTCGAACAACTCTTTCAAATAAAAATCTCAAATCCTCCAACCCAAAAAAACAAGAATAACCCAAAACTGATATAAAAAGGTGTAATTTATACAGAATGTGAATATAGAAATAGATTTATATATATATAAAGGGATGAGCGTTTTTAGAGAGAGAAAAGGAAAGAGTATTTCCTCTCTCTGCTAGGAGAAGGAATGAGGGGAAGAGAAGGTGAGGCTGTTTATGAGAAGAAAGAACGGAAACCCTTGCGTAAGGGTATTTTGGGTATTTTAATTTTTTTTATGGTATTATTCGGGATTATTTGGGTACATTTTAGGAAATATGTGAATGTTTTGACTATTTTGCCCTTGGGCTATGTTTCAAAGTTTGCTTTTGGGCCAATGAAGTTTTTGACATAATTGACTATAAGGATACTTTTTGGCAGGTCAAAAATTAGAAATAAATTTATATATTAATTATTTATATAGTAATTTGTATAATGTTGTGGATTCGAAAGAATTAATAATAGATATATTGTAATAATTTCGGTTGTCTTTTCTAAATTTTGTCATTTATTTTATCATTGATTTTCTATAAAAAAATTACGGTACTTGAAATTATTATAAGTAAAACGACAAGAGCGATAGTATAGATAAAGTTAGAAAATTTGTTATTCCGCGTGTAAATCAAATATAAGTTTAAGGTAGTATCAGTATACAAGCATGTTTAAACATAAACTACCAATATTTTAGGTATTTTAAATTTTTTTGATGGACATTATTTGGGATTATTTGAGTACATTTTAGGAAATATGTTAATATTTTTACTATTTGCCCTTGGGCTATGTTTTCAAAGTTTGCTTTTGGGCCAATGAAGTTTTTGAAATAATTGACTATAAGGACTCTTTTGGTTGGTCAAAAATTAGAATTAATTAAGATATTAATTATATATATATAGTAATTTGTATAACGTGGATTCAAAAGAATTGATGATAGTAATCAATTTTATCTTGCAAAAGATATATTGTACAATAATTTTGGTTGTCTTTACTAAATTTTGTCTACTTATTTTATCATTAACTTTCTATACAAAGACTATGGTACTTGACATTATTATAAGTAAAACGACAAGAGCGATAATATAGATAATTTAGGAAAGTTTATTATTACACGTGTAAATCAAATATAAGATGATTTTTTGAAGATAGTATTAGTAAACAAGCATCTTTAAACATAAACTGCTAATATTTTAACAAATTTCTGTTGTGTTTTTTAAATTGACACTTATTTTATTGCTAACTTTTTATAAAGATTGTAGCACTTGAAATTACAAGTAAAACGACAAGAGCAACGGTATTAATAAGACTTGATAGTTTGTTATTCCACGTGCACATCAAATATAAGATGACTTACTTAATGTAGTATCATTACTATACATGCATGTTTTAATATAATCTACCTATATTTTGACAATTTCGGTTGTGTTGCTAAATTCTTGTTTGTTTTATTCTTAACTTTCTATATAAAGAAAAACATTATTTACAACGGCTCTTTCTCTCTTCTAGCGTTTTCTCTTTCCCCGCTTGCTCTCTTTTTCCGTCGACTAATTCCTCATTGGTGTGACCGACGGCGCCGGCAACTCGGGTAAGTTGCTCCTCTCTCTCTCCCTATCTCCTCCCTCCCCCATCCTCCCCCCTCATCTCTCTCCTCCATCCCTGCTCGCTTATTTCCCTGGGTCTTCGCCGGTAAGTTCTGGTCGGCGACCTTCGGTCGCCTCCCCGCCGTCCCTATTCTCTGTCCCTCTCTCTGTTCCCTCATCTTATCCCCCTAATCCCGTCTATCTTCCCTTGCTGCTTGGCCAACCCTTTTCAATCCCATAAACCAGTCCCGAAACCCTAGCAACCCCGTCGGCGACCCCCCACCCCCTTTGTAGTCCCCCCCCCCCTATTTTTTCGACCTTTGTCCAGATCCACCCTTGCGACAGGTCGACAGCCCCCTATTGGTTTCGTGGTGGTTGTGTGTGTTATTTCAGGGAACTAGTTGCGGCTGCCGAGACGAGCGCGAGGCGTACGGGCGAGAAGATCGGAGCATCACTGGCTAGTGTGCGCAAGAGTTGGCGGGAGTTGGAAGGACGTAAGACAGAGTTCTGTGACCTTGGGTGCAGCTAGT
The DNA here is from genome assembly GCA_005239495.1 of Nicotiana undulata. NCBI lineage: Eukaryota > Viridiplantae > Streptophyta > Magnoliopsida > Solanales > Solanaceae > Nicotiana > Nicotiana undulata. Next base: position 22,631 of record ML265196.1, on the reverse strand, counting down.
CATATCTCCAGGTTCTTTCTATCGGGAGTTGGTACCTCCCGCTTTCCTATCTATCTTTTATGATAGTTAAATTTTGTCTATTTAATTAGCATCACTTTAAGCATATTATTAGAGTTCTTGTAGGTGCTACATGTTATTTTCTAGTTAGGGTCCTTGTTAGTGTTTTCCGTAGTCTGTCGGAGGTATAGTGGTTGTGGTCGGGGATGGTAAAGTAAGTCATGTCCTCGGGAGGTGTCGGGGGTGAGGAGGGGGGTGGGGAGCGGGTCAGTGGATAGGACAGGAGGCAAGGTGGGTAAGGGGAAAGAGGGAGCTTGTATATTGAGGATCGGGTCGTGGAACATAGGCACGCTGACGGGTAAGTCTATCGAGTTGGTGAAGATTCTCTAGAAGAGGAGGGTCAACATAGCTTGTGTCCAGGAGACTAGGTGGGTAGGGTCGAAGGCGAGGAATGTAGACGGGTATAAGTTGTGGTACTCTGGGGTCATGAAAGGTAAGAATGGAGTGGAAATCTTGGTGGATAGGGATGTTAAGGAGTATGTGGTTGAGGTTAGGCGAGTGAATGATAGGTAATGTTTATTAAGTTGGTGATTGGAGAGTGCACCCTCAATGTCGTTAGCGCTTATGCGCCGCAAGCAGGCTTGGATGAGGGGGTTAAGAGGCGCTTCTAGGAGAGTTTGGACGAGACTGTGCGTAGCATTCCTCTTACTGAAAGGTTATTTATCGGAGGGGATTTTAATAGCCATATTGGGTCGGCCGCTGGTAGCTATGGCGAGGTGCATGGTGGCTTTGGCCCTGGGGATATGAACGGAGGAGGTACCTCGTTGTTAGATTTCGCTAGGGCTTTCGAGCTGGTGATTGCGAACTCGACTTTTCCGAAGAGGGAGGAGCATTTGGTTACTTTCCAAAGTGTGGCGGTGAAGACTCAAATTGATTACCTTCTCCTCAAAAGGTGTGATAGAGGGTTGTGCAACGATTGAAAGGTTATCCCGGGAGAGTCCATCACGATTCAGCATAGGCTCTTAGTGATGGACGTCGGTATTTCGATAAAGAGGAAGAAGAGGTATGCTCAGGGCAGACCGAGGATTAGATGGGGAGCTTTGACTAAGGATAAAGCCCAGGAGTTGGAGAGGAGGTTATCCGTTATTGGATCTTGGAGGAGTAGTGGGGATGCGAGATCTATGTGGTCAGCGACAACGAACTTTGTGAGGGAGGCGGCGAGGGAGGTGCTAGGGGTATCGAAGGGTTATTCTGGCAGGCATCAAGGCGGCTGGTGGTGGAATGATGTAGTCCTAGGTAAAGTGGAGGCGAAGAAGGTAGTGTATGCGAAGTTGGCAGGGAGCACAAGCGAGGAGGAGAGGAGAGCAAACAGAGAGCGGTACAAGGTGGCGAGAAAGGAGGCGAAGCTGGCGGTCAGGGAGGCCAAGAATGCAGCGTTTGGTCGTCTGTACGAGGAATTGGGGGAAAAAGGCGGGGACAAGAAGTTATTTCGGCTGGCTAAAGCGAGGGAGATGAAGGCTCGGGATCTAGACCAAGTAAGGTGCATCAAAGATGAGGATGGTAGGGTATTGATGGGGGAGTCTCAGATTAAGCTGAGATGGCAGTCGTACTTCTGTGGTCTTCTCAACGAGATGGGGGATCGGGAAATAAAGTTAGGGATTTTGGGGCATTCGGAGAGTCCCCGAGATTTTGGGTTTTGCAGGCGCATTAAGGTGGAGGAGGTCGTGGGGGATTTGTGTAAGATGAGTATGGGTAGAGCGTCCGGGCGGACGAAATTCCGGTTGAGTTTTGAAAGTGCGTGGGTAGAGCAGGATTGGAGTGGTTGGCTGGGTTGTTCAATGTAATTTATAGGACGAAGGGGATGTCGGAGGAGTGGAGGTGGAGTACAGTGGTGTCGTTGTACAAGAACAGAGGTGATATCCAGTGTTGTAACAACTATAAGGGCATCAAGTTACTAAATCATACTATGAAAGTCTGGGAGAGAGTGGTTGAGGCGAGGGTGAGGAAGACGACGTCGATATCCGACAATCACTTTGGGTTCATGCCAGGTTGATCCACCATGGAAGCTATCCACCTTATTAGGAGGTTGGTGGAACAATACAGGGATAATAAGAAGGATTTGCACATGGTGTTTATTAACTTAGAGAAAACGTATGACAAGGTCCCTAGAGAGGTGCTCTGGAGATGTCTTGAGGCAAAGGGTTTGCCGGTAGCCTACATAAAAGAGATCAAGGACATGTATGATGGAGCTAAGACTAAGGTTAGGATTGTGGGAGGTAACTCGGAGCATTTCCCAGTTGTTATGGGGTTACACCAAGGCTCTGCGCTTAGCCCATTCCTATTTGCCTTGGTGATGGATGCACTGACACACCATATTCAAGGGGATGTGCCATGGTGTATGTTATTTGCTGATGACATAGTTCTGATTGATGAGACGAGGGTCAGTGTTAACGAGAGGCTGGAGGTCTGGATACAGGACCTTGAGTCTGAGGGTTTCAAATTGAACATGTCTAAGACTGAGTACCTGGAGTGCAAGTTTAGCACCGAGGCGAGTGAAGTAGGCAAGGACGTGAGGCTTGGATCACAGGTCATCCCCAAGAGAGATAGCTTCAAGTACCTTGGTTCGGTGATTCAGGGAGACGGAGAGATCGACGAGGACGTCACTCGTCGTATAGGGTTGGGTTGGATGAAGTGGAGGCTTGCATCTGGAGTCTTGTGTGACAAGAAAGTGCCACCAAAACTTAAAGGTAAGTTTTATAGAGCTGTAATTAGACCGGCCATGTTGTATGGGGCAGAGTGTTGGCCGGTTAAGAACTCCCGTATTCAGAGGGTGAAGGTAGCAGATATGAGAATGCTTAGGTGGATGTGCGGGCACACTAGGATAGATAGGATTAGGAATGAAAATATTCGGGAGAAGGTGGGCGTGACCCCGGTGGATGATAAGATGCGGGAATCGAGGCTCAGATGGTTCGGGCACGTGCGGAGGAGGAGCCTTGATGCCCCGGTGAGGAGGTGTGAGTGGTTGGCACCGGTGGGTTCGAGAAGAGGTAGAGGGCGGCCGAAGAAGTATTGGGGAGAGGTGATTAGGCAGGACATGGCGAGACTGCACATTTCCGAGGACATGGCCCTTGATAGGAAGGTCTGGAGGTCAAGCATCAGGGTTGTAGGATAGGGGGTAGTTAGAGCGTTTCATACTTAATTCCCGGGGTAGGGCGGGTTTGGATAGGGTTGATACTTAGAGGGCTTGCGGTTTATGTTGAGCGCACACTATCCTTACTATTTATCTTAGCCCCGGGCCCTAGAAACTGGCTAATGTTATTGCATGTCATTTATCTTATGGTTTTTATGCTTATGATACTATTTCTACGATTTCTGTTTGAGTTACTAATGAATTGTCTTTTCTTGTTTTTATTTCCGCCTTTCTGAGCCGAGGATCTATTGGAAACCGCCTCTCTGCCCTATCGGGATAGGGGTAAGGTTTGCGTACGTATTACCTTCCCCAAACCCCACTTTGTGGGACTTTATTGGATAGTAATTGTTATCTGTATAAAGATTATGGTATTTGAAATTACAAGTAAAACGATAAAAGCGAGAGTATAGATAAGACTAAATAGTTTGTTATTCCAGGCGCACATCAAATATAAGATGACTTACTTAATATAATATCAGTATACATGCATGTTTAATTTAACATAATCTACCTATATTTTAATATTTTCAATTGTCTTTTTCTAAATTATCAATTTCTATATAAAGATTATGGCACTTGAAATTACAAGTAAAACGAAAACTTGAAAGTTTGTTATTCCATATTTACATCAAATACAAGATGACTTACTTATTATAATAATAAATACATATATTTTTAACATAATCTACATATATTATGTAAAAGTGACATGAGACATTTAATAATTTTACCTATATTGGTAGGGCTCAATTTGGATTCAGTCAATTCATACGTGACATCTTTTTTATTTTTGCTCCTCTAATATTATTTAGTATTAATTTTGTCCTACGTATTTATATTTGTCATGGTGAAAAGTTTTTCTAAAATTATACTACTATCAAAGTTTATATATAACGTCAAATGTAATGTAGAGAAGTCTTTATCTTTTAGTAACTATATGAAAAATTTTAAATTGATAATTTTGTACTTTTGGCATATAGGAATTTAAGAATTAACTCCAACTTGATAGAATGATATAAAGGAAAGAGAACTAAGAATTTGGTTTTGGAAAAAAGTTCGAAAAATCTATGATGTACATTTGGCTTGAGAGCTCTAACTCTAAGTAGGGTTGTGCACGGATCGGATCGGATCGGATCGGATTTAGCACATTTCGGATTCGGATTTCGGATTTTAGAAAATGCAATTCGAATCCGATCCGAATTATATCGGATCGGATTTCGGATCGTAAATGCCTCAAAGTTGCAAACGAATATGTATATTTTCTTTGTAAAATAAGCAATGCATTAAGAAATATTCATGTTTATACAATTATGAGAGTACTATGATGCCAATATAACTAACTCTAGCAATTGCAAAGCTAATAACTTGGAGGAATATGTAAAGGAAGTATTGACTATTCGAAATTAAAGTGTAGTATTTATACATTGCCTAATAATTCCGGGTTTCAGATCGGATCAGATTAAAATATACCAATCCGAATCCGATCCGAAATCTGAATTTTTTATAAACACAATCCGAAATCCGGTCCAATCCGAAATCCGAAATTGAATGGATCGGTTCGGATTTCAGATATCCAATCCAAATGAACAACCCTAGCTCTATTTTAATTTAAGCAATTGAATATTTTAATTCCTCCATGAAAAAGAAAAGAAAAAAGCTTATGGATGCTATGCCCGGAGAGAGTAGGATTTTCATTTAACGAATCCAATGATCATTGTTCTCTCTTTATGAAGTGTACCTCGAGCTATAAGTATAATACTTAGAGACGTTCGAACCAAATCGAAAATCACATCAAATCGAGAAGTCAAATCAATCCGATTACGTTTTTGACTTAGTTAATTGGTTTGATATTGAGTAAAAAAATCTTGAACCAATCCAACATATAAATATATAATTTTTATATATACTTTTAAGACTTAATATAAAATATTCTTCAAAAAACTATCTAAGAATATTTGGGATACTTCAATGGGATATATATTTTATAAAACTATGAAGTGCATTTATTTTTATTTAAAGCCGCCCACTTGAGAAGCTAGTCGCCAGGAAAGAAGCGAGGAGGAAGCGAAGCTGTCTACGAATATTAATATATCATATATTCAAAATAAATTCAGAATTAAATTGAATAGATGTATCTAGGGAGAATTCGCTTTGAAATAAATTGTATCACTTTCTTGTCAAGTGTTATTGAAATGGTCAATCATTTCTTTGTTCTTCCATATTCATAGGTCAAGATTTCTTATATTTTTTTTTCGAGTTTGGAATAATATTTGATAATTTAAAATTAAATATAACATATAAATAATGGAGTATTAGATTGATTTTTATGTTTATTTATTAAATTCCGTTAACCTTGGAAGAGTACATCAATGAAAAATTATTGTTAGACGACAAATAAAATAACACTGTGTGTTACTAAAAATTCTCTCATAAGAATATTTTAATAGATCATACGTTTGTCAATTTATTTTAACTTTTACTAAATATATATTCACTTATCAAAACATATCTATAACTTTAACAAAGTAAGATTGAAATAGTATTCTTGTAACAAAACAACTCGAAAAAACCGAACCAATCCAAAGATATAATTGGTTTAGAGCCCGTTTGGACATAAAAAAAAATTATTTTTTTCGAAATCAGTGTTTGGTCACAAAATATTCAATTTTCACTTGAAGATGAATTTCGGAATTTTTCGAAATTTTGAAAAACTCCAAAGGCTACGTTTCAAAATTTTCACTTCAAACCACTCACAAAAATTCAAAAATCACCCAAAATTATATTCTATGTCCAAACACAACGCTAACTTTCAAATACCATTTTCCAGAATTTTACAATTCTTTTGTCAACACGCTCAATCAGTTTAGTCTTGATAAAATCCGAACCAACCTAATTCATGTACACCCTGCAAATACTGAAGAAGGATGACAATAATACTGGTAAGTAGAGTACATATAATTATGAGCTAAACTTCTTCTTTCTCTTTTAGGTTTATTCTGGTATCGATTTGGATAGTTTATATTAGTATATTCCCAATGGTATGTTTTCAGTTATTAGCAGTCAGGAAAAAAGAATTACTATTTGTTTTGTGCTTTATGAAACTTGGAATTATACTACATTAACAAAGTTGTTTTGTCACTTAAGTGTTATACTTAAAGCAGTTTGCTTATGTGTAAGTGTTTGATAGTACGAAACTTTTCTTTGATAATCTGGATATATATATATATATATATATATATATATATATATTATACTAAAAGCACGAAAACCCTTAGCGAAATATCGTTCGACTTTTTTACCCTTTAAAAATAGATTTCACATTGGACTAACTTGTAATTTAAATTATTTTCCTAATATTTGAAACTTTATAAATTACTAAAATTTATTTATCTAATCATTCCTTATTTAAACTATGTACGAAGTACTATAAGAAAAGAAAAACATGTAAAAGATTCTCCAATAAAGTAAAACAATTGGATTACATAACATTAGTAAAATTGTATTGGAACAAGAATTTAGTTTCGAAAATCAATGGTGTAACTTAAAGTCAAGTGCAAATATTTTAACTTTTAATTTTAATAGTAGTATAGATAAAATAGATAATAGATAATACACTTTCATATAATATTTAAACTCCCTTCATATTCAAATAATATATTCTTTCATCATTTTTTGGTATAACATTTAAAAATTACTTTCAACTATTAGAAAAAATAATTAAGTATTTTATCTTCATCAACTTTACGTGTAATATTTTGAAAATTACACTCAATAATTACAAAAAAATTAAATGAAAAAATATTCAAAATTTTAAAAAATTAAAAATAAAATTTGTATTAGACAAAATTGAAGGATAACAATCTAAGATATAATGTGAGATTATATAATTTCATGTGTTGTTGAATTTTTTTCGGTATAAGAAATTGCAAGAATAGTTATACCACAATCTTATTTAGCTAATATTTTTATGTGGGATAATAATCTAAAAATTAGCTATCCCATGATAAAATAATCTAATGACCAAAATATCCTTCTCTGAATCGCTTATTCCAATATCCTTTAAGAAAACCAACACTAAAGTTAAAAATAAAATTTTATCCAATTTTATATATGGAAAATCAAATAATTTTTATGTTATACTCCATATTTTTATTTGTAATCCAATGAACCAAATATTTATAAATTAGAAGTATATCTAATAAATATTTATTTCTTATTTAAGTTACATATCGCATTACAATACAAGTATAATTTTTTGTGAACCAAAAGACCCCATAAGGTACATAAATTTATTTTTATAAGGGAGAGGATTAGCGCTAAAAATATTTAGACAATAGAAAAAAACTAACTATATTATAATATTTAGAGTCAAATTGGTAAAATTACGGACTTGAAACAATAATAAGATAGGAGAAGACAATACTATGTATTCTAAATGAATCTATTAATTATTTTTCTTTCTTTTTAATTTATTTTAACAAACGACAACTTCGGATGTCTTTTAATACATTTTTAGAAAAAAGAATAAAATATTTAAAGATTTTTATTGTGATGACCCAAAAGGTCATCCTATGTAATTCTAGCTAAATCTGTGTTCCGAGGTCTCGAAATCCTCCGTTACTCTCACCTCGATATGTGCGTGCAGCACGGGCGTGTAGCCGGGAAGTCTGTACGTTGAAATTTGATATGGAATTTTATGATAACTAAATGGATAAAGTTGACTTTGGTCAACATTTTTGGTATACGGACCCGGACCCGTGATTTGACGGTCTCGAAGGGTCCGTAGGAAAATATGGGACTTGGGTGTACGCCCGAAATCGAATTCCGAGGTCCCAAGCCCAAGAAATGAATTTTTAAAGAAAATTATTTTCTGAAAATAATAAAGGATTTTGAAAATGAATAATTATGTGAAAACCATGTTACCGGGCCCGTATTATGGTTACGGAGCCTGGAAAAGGTTTAATATATGTTATGTGACTTATTTGTAAAAGTTGGTGTAAAACGGACTCGAGATGACATGTTTCAGATCAAAATTGGAAAAATTAAGTTTTATGAAGTTTTAAGAAATTTCTATGAGTTTTGAGGTTTAATTCCTTGTTTTTGATGATCGAAATGCTTGAATAAGTCCGTAAGATGATTTGGAAGTCGTGTGTGTTTTTGGTTTTGAGACCCGAGGGCTCGGGTGAGTTTCGGGTAGCTAACGGGGTGTGAAATGCATGAACAATCTGGTGTAATTGTACTTTGTTGGTGTCAGTTCCATTACTCTATGCGATCGCATTGATTGGCCCACGATCGCATAGCTTCGTGCCTGGGAGTAGACTGTTACACTATGCGATCGCATAGCACCCTCCGCGATCGCATAGTGAAGAGGCAGTATACCTGTGTGATCGCAATAGTCATTCCGCGATCGCAGTGCACCCAGTATTGGACTCTATGCGATTGCATCCCTTCTTCCGCGATCGCATAGAGATATTTCGCCCAGTCGTTTTTTTTAAGTCCCAAAACAGAGTTATTTCGGGATTTCTCCCATTTTTCACAACCCTTCTTCTTCCACAACCCACCTAGGCGATTTTTGAAGAACTTTTCCTCCTTAGCTCCATAGGTAAGTGTTCTTAACATCATTTTCTCTTGTTTTCATCAATCAATCACTAAAATCTAAGCCTAAATTCCTAAATCAAAGTAGAAATTAGGGGTTTTGGGTAGAGCTAGGTTTTGGGGAATTTTGGGTAATTCAACCCCAATTTGGGGTCGGATTTCAAAACAAAATATACATTCTAACTCGTGGGGTTATGGGTGATCGGGTTTTGGTCCGAACCTCGAGTTTGGACCAAGCGGACCCGGGGTCGAATTTCGATAATTTTGGATGAATGCTAGAAATTGAATATCTAGGCTATGAGATTGTGTTATTGAGTTTTTATTGATATTATTGAATTAATTATGCCTAGATATCGTTGTTTCGGAGTCAGATTATAAGGGAAAGACGGTCTTAGAGGGTTGATTGCTATACTTTGGACCCGAGGTAAGTGTCTTGCCTAATTTTGGTGAGGGAATAGGTATTATTTGCTATGTGCTAAGTGATTATCATGTTCATTGCATAGGTGAGGTGACGAGTACCTACGCAATGTGTGTCAAGCATGCCCGTGAGTCTATTTTGATAGAAATTGCAGTATTTCTTCCATGTTTAGCATATTATGAGATTGTCTTTACTTGGTAATTTATTCTTGATTGAAAGTATTGGTTGTTGAGCTCGAGAAGTGTTGATACGAATGATAATCCAAGTGTAGAGTATGCGATTGAGGTGATTGGTTATAGCTAAGACCCTTGCCGCACATTTATTGAGTTATTAATTGATGTTTTTCCCTTGCCGGGTGATTTGAACTGTCTATTTCCACTATGTTGTACTCCTTTCCATTATATCTGTTATTGTTTGATGAGGAAGCGTATAAAGCACGAAGAGTGATATCGTGCCATGACATCTGATTACATTGCATAGTGAGGAAGAGTGTAAAGCACGAAAGGTGATGTCGTGCCATGATACATATTGATTATAAGCACGAAGGTTAATGCAGTGTCATGATTTCCATTGATTATATGCACGAAGGTTAATGACGTGCCATGATTTACATTGCCTTANTTTACATTTCTGGTACTTATACTTGTTTCGTTGGCTATTGTGTTAGATTGCCTCCCTTGTTTACTTCTATTTGTCAATTTGACTGCTCCATTTCACTTGTTCCCCCTTTACTGCTTCCGTATCCCTTACTTGCCTGCTTATCCCTTGCCTTGTATTATCCCTGTTACCTGCTGTAGAATAGGACATGTTATCGTTATTGTCAAGTCTAGCCTCGTCACTACTTCGGCCGAGGTTAGGCTCGGCACTTACTCAGTACATGGGGTCGGTTGTACTGATGCTACACTGCACTTCTTAATGTTGTGCAGATCCCGCATCCGGACCCAGTGGACCGCATTGAGGGAGTCACCTTCAGTCCACCCAGAGCTTCAAGGTATACCCGTTGGCGTTCGTAGGCCTTGGTGTCTCTCCTGCATTTGGATTCCTTATTGTCTTACTTTTTTTCCTAGTTTCAAGACAATTATATATTTCTTTTCAGGCTCTGTATTTAGCACTCAGTTTAGATAGTTCGTGAGGTTGTGACACCCCGGTTTTGGGATTATGCGATGCTGTTATCTTTACTATGTCATTACGCATTTACAGAGTATTGTTACATTTTCGCTGTTAAAGCTATGAAGTTTTTGGTTATTTCAGTTAAGATTTGAAGGGTATTAATTTTACTACTGTTGGATTGATTTAAAAATAGTAATGTGTAGTATACGTTGGCTTGTCTAGCGGGTTCAACGTTAGACGCAGTTACGGTCCGAAAGGTCGGATTTCGGGTCGTGACAAGTTGGTATAAGAGCTATAGTTTGCTTAGGTCTCACAACTCACGAACAACCTTGGTAGAGTCTGAGGGATCGGTGCGGAGACGTCTGTATTTATCCCCCAAAGGCTGCAAAGTTAGGATACTCCTCTTCTCTTCATACTCTGTCGTGCGTNGAGGCCGAGGCAGGGCTCAGCCTAGAGCAGCAGCCCCAGTGGAGGACCCTCAGGTCGAGTCCGATGAGGTGGTCCCAGCTCCGGCAGTCCTATTTGGACCAGCGCAGGTCCCAGAGGGGTTCATAGCTACCCTAGTGCTTCAGGACGCTCTAGTCTGCTTGGTAGGACTTATGGAGAGTGTGGCTCAGGCCGGTCTTCTTCCTACTGCACCAGCTGGATCTCAGGTAGGGGGAGGGACCTAGACTCCTGTTATTCATACCCCCAGAGCAGGTTGCCACTCAGTTTCATACTCCAGCACCTCAGACAGCTGGAGTAGCTCAACCGGGTATTGTGGCACCGGCAGCCGAGGGTGCAGCTATGTCAGTATATGCTCTATGGAGACTGGACAGATTCACCAAGTTATTCACTACTACATTTACGGGTGCACCATCAGAGGATCCCCAGGATTAGTTAGACAGATGTTATGAGGTTCTTCCGAACATGGGCATAGTGGAGTCCAATGGAGTTGACTTCGCTACTTTTCGACTAGCTGGCGCAGCCAAGACTTGGTGGAGGGACTACTGCTTAGCCAGGCCAGCTGGGTCTGCATCTTTGACTTGGGCTCAGTTCACAGAGGTATTTTTGGGGAAGTTCCTTCCCATTACTCAGCGAGAGGATCTTAGGAGGCAGTTTGAGCGCCTCCAGTAGGGATCTATGTCTGTCACTCAGTACGAGACCAGGTTCATCGCTCTGTCCAGGCATGCACTAATGATACTCCCCACTGATCGGGAGAAGGTTCGGAGGTTCATAGAGGGATTGGCTCAGCCTATACGACTCCAGATGGCCAGGGAGTCGAGTACTGATATTTCATTCCAGGATGCGGCCGATGTAGCCAGGAGGATTGAGATGATTTTGTCACAGGGAGGTGGTCAGGGGACTAATAAGAGACCATGTCATTTTGGTAGTTCAGTGGAGCCTCATCTGGAGGCAGGGATTCTTTCAGCAGGGGTCATCCACCCCGACCTTTTCAGTCAGCACTTCAGGTATCTCCCCGTGCACCGCCAGCTCATGTTAGTGCACCACCAACATCTATCAGTGCACATCCGCTTCAGAGTTACCTGGGTAGTTATCAGGGTCGTCAGGGCCAGTTCCCGAGTCATCAGCCACAGCAGCAGAGATCTTGTTATAGTTGTTGTAGCCCGGGGCACATTGCCAAATATTTCCCCGAGCTTCGAGTGGACCCCAGTATCAGGGTTCCCGTGCCTTGGTTCCCCTAGCAGGTGAACCCTTACCCCCTCAACCAGCTAAAGGTGGTGGTCGAGGTGCTAGAGGTGGTGGTCAGGTTCATAGAGGTGGAGCACAGGACACGAGGGGTAGAGGCCATGTTGCAACAGGTAGACCCAGGGATGTTCAGATTGGAGGGGCTCCGCCCCAGTGTTATGCTTTTCTTGCTCGTCCTGATGCTGAGGCTTCTGATGCAGTTATTACAGGTACTGTTTCAGTTTGCAGCCGAGAGGCTTCAGTGTTATTTGATCCGGGTTCTACTTTCTCCTATGTATCTTCATATTTTGCCCCTTATTTGAGTATGCCCTGTGATTCCTTGAGTACTGGCGTACATGTGTCTATATCTGTGGGTGATTCCATAGTGGTAGATCGAGTCTACCGTGCTTGTGTAGTAGTTATTGGTGGTTTGGAGACTCAGGTTGATCTCTTGCTTCTTGATATGGTTGACTTTGATGTTATATTGGGGATGGACTGGTTATCTCCATATCATGCTATTCTGGACTGTCATGTCGAGACAATGACTTTAGCCTTGCCAGGAGTACCTCGTTTAGAGTGGAGAGGGACTCCTAGTCATTCTTCTGGTAGAGTTGTTTCTTATATAAAGGCTCGGCGCATGGTCGAAAAGGGTTGTTTGGCCTATTTGGCCTATGTTCGTGATTCTAGTGCTGAGGTTCCTTCTATCGAGTCCGTGCCCGTGGTTCGTGAGTTTCCAAAGGTATTCCCTGCTGACCTGCCGGGTATGCCTCCCGACAGGGATATTGATTTTTGTATTGAGTTAGCTGAGGGCACTCATCCCATTTCTATTCCCCCGTATCGTATGGATCCGCCATAGTTGAAGGAATTAAAGGAGCAATTACAGGATTTGTTGAATAAAGGCTTCATCAGGCCTAGTGTTTCTCCTTGGGGTGCTCCGGTATTGTTCGTGAAGAAGAAAGACGGCTCAATGAGGATGTGTATTGACTACCGGCTTGAATAAGGTTACTATCAAGAACAAGTATCTTTACCGAGGATTGATGATTTATTTGATCAACTTCAGGGTGCTACGGTATTCTCTAAGATAGACTTGAGGTCTGGTTATCATCAGCTGAGGATCAGGGCGTCTGATGTGCCCAAGACGGCTTTTCGCACTCGTTATGGGCATTATGAGTTTTTGGTCATGTCGTTTGGGTTGACTAATGCCCCCGCTGCTTTTATGGAGTTGATGAATCGGGTATTCAGGCCTTATTTGGACTCCTTTGTGATCGTGTTTATAGATGATATTTTGATATACTCTCGCAGCCGAGAGAAGATGAGCAGCATCTTAGAGTCGTCCTCCAGACTCTGAGAGATCGACAGTTATATGCCAAGTTTTCTAAGTGTGAGTTCTGGTTGAGTTCTGTGGCATTCTTGGGCCACGTGGTATCGGCAGAGGGCATTCAGGTGGACTTGAAGAAAGTTTCAGCAGTTAAAGATTGGCCTAGGCCCACTGCAGCCACAGAGATTCGGAGTTTCTTGGGCATAGCAGACTATTATCGCCAGTTTGTGGAGGGGTTTTCATCTATAGCAGCCCCTATGACCAAGTTGACGTAGAAGAGTGTACAATTCAGATGGTATGAGGAGTGTGAAGCGAGCTTTCATAAGCTCAAGACAGCATTGACCACAACACCAGTGTTGGTATTGCCCTCAGGTTCAAGTTCGTATACTGTGTATTGTGATGCTTCACGGGTTGGACTTGGTGCGGTATTGATGCAAGAGGGAAAGGTTATAGCCTACGCATCTCGTCAGTTGAAGGATCATGAGAAGAACTATCCAGTCCATGATTTGGAGCTTGCAGCTTGTTCATGCCTTGAAGATATGGAGGCACTATTTGTATGAGGTGCCGTGTGAGGTATTCACTGATCATAAGAATTTGCAATACGTGTTTAAGCAAAAGGAGTTGAATATGAGGCAAAAGAGGTGGTTAGAGTTGCTGAAGGATTATGATATTACTATTCTCTATTATCCGGGAAAGTGGCCGATGCCTTGAGCCGGAAGTCAGTCAGCATGGGTAGTTTGGCTTATCTATTAGTTGGAGAGCGACCTTTGGCTTTGGATGTTCAGGCGTTAGCCAATCAATTTGTTAGATTGGAGGTTTCTGAGGGTGGCGGTGTTTTGGCCCATACTGTCGCTCGTTCTTCATTGCATGATCGTATTCGCGCCAGGCAGTATGATGATCGTCATTTGTGTGCTCTTAGAGATGCGGTTCGGCACGGACGTGCCAAACAGGTCACAGTTGATGCTGATGGAGTTTTGAGATTGCAGGGTCGTATATGTGTTCCTGATGTGGACCGCATTCGTGAGTTGATATTGTAGGAGGCCCATAGTTCCCGGTATTCCATTCATCCGGGCGCCGCGAATATGTACCAGGACTTGCGGCAACATTATTGGTGGCGTAGAATGAAGAAGGATATTGTGGCTTATGTGGCTCGGTGCTTGAATTGTCAGCAGGTTAAATATGAGCACCAGAGACCCGGTGGTTTGATGCAGGAGATTCAGCTTCCCGAGTGGAAGTGGGAGCATATCACGATGGATTTTGTAGTTTTACTTCCACGGAACCAGATGATGGTTGATGCATTATGAGTTGTGGTGGATAGGCTGACCAAGTCATCACATTTCATTCCGGTGGCAGTTTCATCTTCAGCGGAGAAGTTAGCTCAGATCTATATGAGAGAGATTGTCAGATTGCACGGTGTGCCCTTATCTATCATATCAGACCGAGGTACTCAGTTTACCTCCCATTTCTGGAGAGTATTCCAGCGAGAGTTGGGCACACAGATTGAGTTGAGCACAACATTTCATCCTCAGACGGACGGACAGTCCGAGCGCACTATTCAGATTTTGGAGGATATGTTGCGGGCATGTGTTATTGATTTTGGTGGTTCATGGGACCAGTTCTTGCCTTTAGCAGAGTTTGCCTACAACAAAAGTTACCAGTCGAGCATTCAGATGGCTCCGTATGAGGCGTTGTATGGTAGGCGATGTCGGTCTCCAGTCGGATGGTTTGAGCCCGGAGAGGCTAGATTATTGGGTTCTGAGTTAGTCCAGGATGCCTTGGATAAGGTGAAGATTATTCAGGATAGGCTTCGTACAGCTCAGTCCAGGCAAAAGAGCTATGCAGATCGTAGAGTTCGAGATTTGGCTTTCATGGTAGGAGACCAGGTGTTCCTTCGAGTGTCGCCTATGAAGGGCGTGATGAGATTCGGAAAGAAGGGCAAGTTGAGCCCTAGGTATATTGGTCCATTTGAGATTTTGGACAAGGTAGGAGAGGTGGCCTACAGACTTGCCTTGCCACCGCATTTATCAGCAGTGCATCCAGTTTTTCATGTATCTATGCTCCGGAGGTATATTGCAGATCCGTCTCATGTTCTTGATTTCAGCGGTGTCCAATTGGACAAGGATCTGACTTATGAGGAGGAGCCAGTAGCCATACTAGATAGGCAGGTTCGACAGTTGAGGTCGAAGAGTTATCCTTCGGTCCGTGTTCAGTGGAGAGGTCAGCCTGCCGAGGCAACTACCTGGGAGTCTGAGTCCGATATGAGGAGTTGTTATCCCCATCTTTTCTCAGACACTCAGGTACTTTTCTATGTCCGTTCGAGGACGAACGTTTGTTTTAGAGGTGGAGATTGTGATGACCCAAAAGGTCATCCTACGTAATTCTAGCTAAATCTGTGTTCCGAGGCCTCGAAACCCTCTGTTAGTCTCACCTCGATATGTGTGCACAGCCCGGACGTGTAGCCGGGAAGTCTGTATGTTGAAATTTGATATGGAATTTTATGATAACTAAATGGATAAAGTTGACTTTGGTCAACATTTTTGGTAAATGGATCCGGACCCGTGATTTGACGGTCCCGGAGGGTCCGTAGGAAAATATGGGACTT
>MDKH01167851.1:0-18399 GCA_005239495.1 Nicotiana undulata | reverse complement strand
ATATATATATTTCTAATATTTCTCTCTGCTCTTTTTTGTTTGAAATGATCCGCGCATCGCGCGAGTAAGTATACTAGTTAAAAGAATAAAAGGATGACTTTGAAACGGATGATCTTAGTTTTGTAACTGTCATTTTTTCTCTTCCTCTATTTATCATTATTATGGAACTGTTAGAACATGCGCAGCGGAAGCAAGCTTACAATCCAGACATCTAATACATGTAAACTAGACAATGCTAAAATCACAAGATTAGAAATACTAACCTCTTGAAATCGTTGCACAAAGCTTCCAAACATCAAGAATCCAGGGTTGCAGTCTTCTGCTATATGCCTAATAAAACCTTGGACATTTTTTCTTTTGGGTTGGCAAAAACAATACAACTCTGAAAGTGAGTAATTAGGTAAAATTCGTCCTCCTTAAGTAGAGTTATTTTTGGCCGAAAATTGTCTTCCAAAAACGTGTAGGATTCTACTTGCACAAGTAGAATCCTACTCTAACTCTAACGGATGACTTTTCTCCCAAGTCTTGTCCAGGTTTTTACTAGATATAGCAGGGACCACAGAAATAATAAGAGGCTACCAATTATAGCATTAATTCGAAATTAACATGAATTAATTGTTACTACAATTAATTGCAATTTATTCCACTAAAAAACTGCAATTGAACTCCTCAGTATGAATTTCGAAAATTCAATAACACTTATTTTAACTCCCCATGTTAAGATCTCAAATACCAGTTAATTAAATTAAATCACTGAAAATTTAATTTAATCAACTAATTAAATCCTTTACAATTCCGCTTAAACTATTTCATGTGACGGATACAAAATCCACCGGCCGGGTTTTCACATGAAAACTTATAAGCTTATATAAAGGGGTATCATCAAACTCAAAACCGAGTCATGGATTCTATCAACTAATTATTATTCACAAATGTTATTCGTTATTGTCCAATCTATTAGGCATACACTAACTCTGAATAGAGTCGTACCTTTTGATAAATCAAAACAATAAACAAATTACATTGATCATAATAATTATATCAAGATTAGGAGTATAAGCTCATTTAATGAATTAGAGAAAATATTTTATATATTCAGTACAAAAATATCTTTTCTCTACTTGGTTCGTTCAATATATACTGAGTATACTAGCACAAGAAGTTGGAGTAAAACCACTCCCATAATCAAGACAGATTATACTATAATCTTGTGCTACAATCATCAAGATATTTTGTCCAATAATATCTTTGATTGTAAACAAAATTTATTAATTATGAGAACCAACAATTTAATCTTATGTGCATGAGCTAAGACTCCACACACTAAATTGTCTACTACATAACTAAAAGGACACACATGTAACAAATGATCTATTTAAAATAGTACTTTATTGAATTGAATAAATTAAATATATAATTATTCGATAAAGAATAAAACAAAATACTATGTCTAAACCGCATGGTTAATAGAATATCCCAACAGGAACTACAATAATATTAATTTTTTGGTTTAAATAATTAAATATAGTACTAAAATGAGAGAAAACTCTCAAAAAACCATTCAATACACAATTGAAAACAGAAATTAATAGTTGTAACGTTTGTATAATTAGAAACATGATTGAATACTAAAAGCTATTAAGGAGACTTAAACATGTAACGGAAAAGATTAAAAAACAAAGAAGAAAAAAAAGAAGCGAAAAAGGGAGTGGGAAAAGGACTTGATAAAGGTGGAAACATGAGTGTAAAGAAATAAATGATAATAAGGAATGACATAAATAGGATGTATTGAATTTTCTCATTTTGTAGACATCAAATAAGGGGGAAAAGTCAAAAAAAAAAAAAAAGGAGAAAAAAGATAAGCACTTTCATGGTTTATGAAATGTGCCACATCATCTTTTTTATTCTCAACTTTATAAATATACTAGTGAATTTGCCGTGCTTCGCGCAATTATAAAAGATTTATGCAGTGATCTTTTACTAATATTCAAATAATTAATAAATTAATAAATATATTGTGATGAACTAATTTATAACCTTCTAATTCTTACATATCATGTATAATTTATCAAAGGAAAGGATAAAGATAAAGGACAATACTTCATTTACTTATTCCATAAATAAAAATCATATCATTTTAATTAATAAATATATTGTTATATTTTTCTTTTCATCGGAGACAAAAAATAAAAATCACATCATTTTAGAGTTTAACCTTGATCTTCTCAACCTTGGCGGAAGTATAGAGTTTTTATTGTAGTATTGATAACTTGTTGACGAACATAACTCATCATTTGATTGTTTTCTCTCCTATTCTTCCTTATTTACTCAAAATTTCGTCTCACCGTGATCTCCACTTCCTCGTTCCCATGCCTTGGCACTAGGGGTGTTCATAAAAACCCGAAAAATCGAACCAAATCGACCAAAAAAAACGATACTTTTTGGTTTGGTTTGGTTTTGGTTTTGAATTTTAAAAACCGATCAAATTTGGTTTGGTTTTGGTTTTAATAAAAAAAAACCGAACCAAACCGACTATAGAAATAACTATTTCAAATTTATTATTACACTTATATATATGTATATATTTATACAAAGTTTCAAAAATTTTATGGCCAATGTTAATCGTTTGCACTTTTAGTACAGTTCTTTACCTTTATATTCTAGTTTGATTGTTAGTTTTCTCTTGTTAAGTATAAGAATCCATTTCATGTTAAATAAATATATTTTTAATTGAGTCCTTAAATTATTCATCAATATGTTTTAGTAAATAATAGATTTCTCAAACGGCAATTGATTTGATAGTGTCACGTTGAAAATGTGATTGCCGGAATATGTGTTTGGTAGTGTATGTCTTATATTTAAGAAAAAACCGACAAATAACCGAAAAAATCGAAAAACCGACATAAACCGAATCAAGAAAAACCGACTTAATTGGTTTGGTTTGGTTCTAATATTTGAAAAACTAACTTACTTGGTTTGGTTTCTTTTTAGGGAAAAATCGATCCAAACCGAACCATGAATACCCCTACTTGGCACATATACTGGATTTTGTAGCTCTTGTCATCGTCTCCTGACATTCACCCGTAAGTTATGAGGGTTCACATTATTTTACTATTTAATTTGATAAATAGCATAATAAACACAACCTGAATTAGCGTTTTATTTTTCGTTAGGTAGGGATAGCACTGTAGCCCTTGTCAATGCTGAGTTCCAAAAGATCTTGGGCGGCCAAATTCTTGACATGAGCTATCTCTTCTCCTTCAATATTTTTGGACAATATAAGGGCAATAGTAATGCGTTTAATACATAATAAAAGAAAGTTTTCTCAATGTAATTTAGACGTGAAACAATGTTATACTTTGATAAGTACAAAGTACAATTTCAATAGGATATTTATAATACAAACCAACACAAGAAGAGGACTGATCTATCTTAAGATAAATACAAAAGATATACACTAAATAAATATATTATCAAGACGAAACTAACTTTGGAGACTGATATTTCTTATGAAGCAGAAATCCCCTGTTTTAGTATCCCATCTAACCTACCATTTTGGTGAAATTTTTATGGTGTGCAAATTATAATTATAAAATAATTAAAATGAAAATATTACAAGGAAAAAGTCAAAAAAATGAGAAAAAAGATAAATAGGATTCCTACACTATAGAGATGCCACATCACCTCCCTCATGTCCCTCCTTTATAAATAGATATATAGATTTCATTTATTGTGATTATTAGGTTTAAATGCTTGTGTTATTTTTTTCTTTTTTATTTGCTTTATATATAATTGTATACTAGGTAATCGACGATCTTTCGCAACAATATATATAAAGAGAGAAAAAAATTAGATACAATTTTTTCACAAAGTAGATAATTATATTTTCCCCACAGGCAAGAAATCATAGTACAACAACTTATACTACATACTAACTACTTTTTCTTAATCAAACCAACACTCAGGCTGATGGGAGATTTACTACTACAACAACGACGACCCAGTAAAATCCCACTAGTGGGGTCTCGGGAAGGTAGTGTGTACGTAGAACTTATTCCTACCCGAGAGAGTAGAGAGGTTGTTTCCAAAAGTCGCTAATTATTCGAATTAACGACCCTACAATTCTTTCTAATTTCACCATCTGATCCAACTAGAGGGCTAATATTTCCCATCTTAATCATAGAATTAACAAAGTCACTAAAGAAAAACTTAGAGCTATTACTATAAGTTTCAACTAATGTTTTAGTTGTTTGTATAGCATCATCACTAGAAAACAAGACTTGATCTGATTCAAGAAGGCCTCTTCCATTGATTAAATTCTTGAAATAATGATTGTCAAATAAGTCTGTGGAATTCCTATCAAGAGGTGCTGTGTTATTTCCATCACTTGTCAATGGACACAAATTTTGCAGCTCACTGACTAATGTTGTGTCTAAGGTTGTGTCTGGTGCACCTGTGCCACTGAAATTTCTTAATCTGTTGTCAAATGTTGCACACTTTGCCAATCCAATTGTATGAGCACCTACATATATTTTAACACTCAAAAGGGTTAGTCGAAACATTGCATAAAGTTTAATGACCATCAAGCATTATGTTTTATGAGAGGATTTGATTTATGTATACTGACAGTCTTGAGATTCTCGATTATTCCATTTTCTCATGTTAGCAATGCACGGTGGTCAAATTGGATCATTTTCGTCTCTGGACCTTTTGATTTTTTTCATCATGCGGGAGTTAGAATTAATTCCTGTTTATCTATTTCTATGCATGTGGGAAGGAAAGAAACGTCTGTACTCACCAACAAAATTTATATTGTTGGGGGTGGGGGGAGGGGGGTTCTGTTTTTCTCTTAATGGGAGTTTTAGGTGTTGCTTTTGTATGGTGTAAAGTTATTTTAACTTGTCATTAACATGTTGCCTGTGTTACTTTCTAGGTATATATATCTAGTTCCACTTATTATGAGTAGTTACGTGTATCTGTTAGATGACCTGATTGCCTAAAGTTCTTTTACACTATCGGTATATAGATGTATACATTATCAAGTCACTTAAAAAGATAACTACAAGTTTCGTCTAAAAAAAATAGGATTAGCAAGCTAGAAATTAAGAATGGTTACATGTTATAAAAGGTTAGGTTCATTATTAGTGGTAAAGTTGTTGTCATGTGATCAGGAGGTTACAGGTTCAAGTCGTGAAAACAGTCTGTTGCAGAAATACAGGGTAAAACTGCGTACAATAGACCCTTGTGGTTCGGACTGACTTGTTTACGCTGTTAGTATATATAAGTTAATCCATATAGATATAGCTTAACTAATACCATTAATTACCATATGTGTATTTACCTGATAGGCTCACAACATCTGTTACATTTAATCCAACAGCATCAAACTTGGAAATGATAGTATTGAGAGGATCAAATGGAGCTGGAAGAGCAGTATTTGATCCAGAAAAATTAGCAGCTAATCCATCTCTTCTCCCTAATAACACCTTCCAAAATGGCCCTCCACTCTGAACAAAATAAAAAAATAAAAGAATAAATTTGTCTTAATTTCTTAAAATAATTAATGAAGTATGGCAACATGTCCCCTATATTTCTTCATTTTGAAAATCAACATATGGATATGACTCAATATAAAGATAGCCCAAAAATAATTATATGTAATCATCTAAAAGGTGATATTATTAATAAATAAAAAAAGACAAATTATCAATTATAACAGGTTAAAATACATTGATATACAAAAATTCAGTTTTTTCACACCACCGACAGTGGCGGAGGTAGAATCTCAGCGAAGAGGGTTCAAAAAGAAAAAAGTTAAAAAAGATTATAGCTAGTGGGAATTGAACCAATGACTTTACAAATGTTTTGAACCCCCTTGACCACTAAGCTACACTTTTGGACTGTGTTAAAGAGATTTAAAACTTAATATATAGAGGTAAAAAACGGATCTTGATATCCCGTGTATTTTCCAGCGAAGGGAGTTTGGGTGAACCCCCTTCCGCCCCCCTAAATCCACCCCTGACCACCAATAACGTTTTCAAGAGTCCGAGCAACATATATTACAATTTAGGATCTTACCAGTAGAACTGAATCTCTTGCAGCAATAGCTAAAATATCTGCACAAGAAACGACTCCACTGCATGCATTTTCGACAGCAGTTTTAATATTGTCTATGACTTCAAAACCTCTTGCTGAGTTCAAGTTGGCTGGTGTGAACTTCTCACTTGTCGTACTATTTCCATCCAATAATAGTGATGCATCACAACCCTGTAAATCAATTTTTTTTAAATGATATATCTTAATCAGTTCTAACCTTTCTTTGTAAAGCTAAGGTTAACCTACGAACAACAACAACGATCCAGTAAAATCCCACTGGTAGGATCTGGGGAGGTAGTATATACGCCGAAGAAGTAGCTAGAGAGGCTGTTTCCGGAAGACGCCTCGGCTCAAGAAGGCATACATACAAATTATGAACACTAAAATTACAATATTAGACAAAGAAGATTAGGGACCCAATTAAAAACAAATTATAAGAGAACTTACACCTAGCTAGAGGAACTAGTGTGTGTGTCAATTTAGCCAAAAGAAAGTTCTAAAACAATATTTGTCGCTTTAGAAAGTCAAGAAAGCAGTAGTTTTCTGGACAATTCAACTCTTACACTAATCCAAAGCATATAATCATGAATTACTCATTTAAGGAAAAAATACGAATAACTTCATAAAATACTCATTATGATTACTGCTATCAAATAATTTTCTTAGTGAGCATGCGAATATATTAAACGACAGATAAAAAGGACCGGCGATTACAACAACAACATACCTAGTATTATCCCAACGTGGGGTAAAAAGGACCGGCGATTGAGATAACAAAACATTTTTAGCCAATAACAGAAAAATGAAATAAAACCGGTTGTAAAGACATTAGTGTGCACGCAACAACAACAACAACAACCCAGTAAAATCCTACGAGTAATTAAAACTCACACTGACGAAGCAATCGTGGAAATGAAGACGAAGCAAAGAAGCAGCCATTCTCATTTCATTCTTGATTGCATTCTGAACTTCTTTACGTACAACCTTAAGGACATTTGGACATGTTTTAGAGTAAAAATCAGTTGTTAGCTGAGAATTCACAGCTACAAACAAGATCAAGAAAGTTAAAACTTGAGAATAAAAACGAAAGTTGCAAGATTTCTTCATGGTTTAACGACCAGTAGCGACCGGATTTAATTTTTGTGTGGTGCAAATGTCTTAATTAAGATGATGTGAATGCATGTTAACGAACTCGAACCCTAATTTATAATCATGATTAAGAGATGATTAACAAATATAAAATACAATTATGAACTAAGTGGTATGATGTATGGCGGCTCCATTTTAGGGTTTTTGTATCAAACTTAAAATGTATAACCATTTCCTATAATGCTAATCACTGTGGAAAGTTAAAGTTTTAATATTGCAGGGTTATGGTAATGGAGGCTTAGTACTTATCAGATTATATGTTCATGAATTTAGAGCTGTTTTGATAGCCTTAGAAGGATTATTAAATTTGATTCTAACTTAGTGCATAATAAATAACTGTTCCAACATCCTTAATTTTTAGTTCTCTATAGTATTAGTGCTTAATTACGTTGAGAGCATGATTATTATCTTTAATCTCCTATGTTATACTACAATAGTTGAATGTGCTTCTTTTATCAACTAGCTGGAAACCTTGCATGTATCATCTAAAACCATTACACAAAAACGTTGACTTTTTTCATATATATTTTTTTTTCATAAAATAAGTTGCCCTCAACATAGGTAAGGGTGGCAAGTGGGCCGGTCCCGGGCCTAAGTAGGCCGGTCCAACGATCCCGATTTAAATGGGCCAAACGGTCCCGGTCCTTGTGGTCTTTTTGTACGAACCGGCCCGGGACCGGGCCCACGAACTAATGGTCCAGGTCCGTGGGCTAAGTGGGCCCAACAGATACTTTTTTTAAAAAGATTTTATTTATTGAAATTAGAGAAAAAAAGATGTTAATAAAAATATCTAAGGCAATTCCTTGTAAATTTTATTATAGAATTGTGACATAAATTTTTAATTCAAATTTAAAGATAAAATATTGTAAAGTGATATTCAAAGAAATGTGTCCTAATTTTACTATAGCATTAAAAAAATATGGCAATATCTTTCTTAGTGTTCCTCCCCCTTATGGAATGAGCACGGCAAGGTGCTAATACCACCATTGAGAAGAAAAAGAAACTAATCAAGATGTGCCAAAATACAAGTTACATTATACATACAAATTTTTGTTCATACAAGTTACATGGTATCTGTGACAAAGTTCATAAATCCATCAAGGTCCGGAGGAATTTTCGTTGGTGGTGGCAGAAAAGAAGCTTGGTCATCATCGCTTCTGAGCGAAGCAGCATCCTCTGCAAGTTCAGCTAGCATTTCTTCGTAAGCTTCGTCTACCTTTGGTTTTGATTCTACAAGTCCAAAATTTCTTCTTTCCGAACGGATCCAATCTCTGAAATACTGATTTTTTCAAGCTCTCCCTCATAGACGCTTTATAATCACCGAGTTGAAGTCTTGCTTGACTAAAAGCACTCTCTCATACCACTGTTGAAACTTGAATAGTTAAAATGTCTCGGGCCATCCTTGAAAGAACCGAAAAGTATTTTTCTTTGTCCTTCCACCATTCCAAAAGATTAAAGGAGACGTCGGGATTCACTTCCTCAATTCGATGTGACAAATAAACTTCAAGCTCAATTAGTTGTGAAAAATCACTACTACTAGAACCTTGAGAATCCCTAAACCCTGCCCTAGCACTAAGTGCTCTTACTCCCGCAGTTTTTTTAGATGATTGAGAATTGGAAGAAGAAGGAGTTGGAACATTTGGTCTAGCATGATCTAATGCAACTTGATAAGCATTATAAATAGTTTGAGCATTTATTCTAATTGAGGCTATTGCTTCCGGAAGTTTAGACAACTCCTCATCTTCAAGTGTTAAACCTTTATAAACAGTTTCATACCAAAATTGAGGACCTCCTAATTTCATACAAAGATTTAAAAACTTCACAATTTTTTCACAAATTGTAACAATAAAGTAAGCAATAGTAGCAATTATAGAAGAAAATTAGAGAGAAGTTGATGATTTTGTGAGAAAAATGAAAGAATGAGGGGGTATTTATAGTTGAAAATAGAGAAAAAATACAATTATAAAAAGTTTGAGGTTAAAACAAAGTTGGTTGGGGGGGGGGGGGTTAAATGCCTATTTTGTAAATAGTCAACGACTATTTTTTTTAAAGGCCAACGGCTAGATTTTTCAAAGACCAACAGGCAAGTTTTTTTTGTTTTTTGAATTTTGACCGTTGGGGACCGTTTAGACCCGCCAAGGACCTGTCTGGTCCCGGTCCCAAAGGGTCCCGGGCATAGAGATCCTAAAGTGAAGAACCTGCCCGGAAGAACACACCAGGCCCACGTACACAGTTCTAACTGGTTCAGGCCCGTTTAGGCCCAGAAGACTGTTTGGTCCGCGATCCTAAGCTGACCTCGGTCCTGGATCGGCACACTTGCAACCCTTAAATGGAGGTTATAGTTGTGACTTGTGAACTACTTGAGTCTCTCATTGATTACAAAGATTACTGGTAATACATAGGCTCTCATGTTCATAACCATAAGATTTTTACAACAAATAGCAAGTTGAATTCATTGTTTATGTTTTTTTAGTAACAACATACATAAATTATACACTGATTATATATACATATATTAATTATACATATATTATACATGCAACTACTATTTTTAGTTTAAGTGATTGAGTAGGAACAACATTATTAGATATGGACAGGAATGACCAT
This sequence comes from Nicotiana undulata, assembly GCA_005239495.1. Lineage (NCBI taxonomy): Eukaryota > Viridiplantae > Streptophyta > Magnoliopsida > Solanales > Solanaceae > Nicotiana > Nicotiana undulata. Next base: position 8,547 of record MDKH01167851.1, on the reverse strand, counting down.
ATAAGGGATGATCTTTAAAACATTATCCTCATTTTTAAATATATTTTGATAAATAACCTCCGGACCACACTACTCTTTAGGTATTTCTCTGTCAGATCGGTAGAGTATACGTTATATTTACTTTAAAATTAAAGAATTATGGTGTTTTTGATGAAGAAGAAGAGATAGAGAGGGGATTGGATGGGCAAAGAGACGGAGTCCATTTATTAAATACCGCTAATTACAGAGACAATTAGCTAAGACCAATCTCATTGGAGATACGCCACGTAGTTTTTCAAAAAATTTAGAGAATGGGATTCAAACTTATAAGGGCCCATGTCATATTAACATGGGATCTTTACACAAATAACCGGCCATATTAATTGTTTACTTTTTTTTAGCTATATATATAAATTATACATAAATTATATATAATTATACACATGTAATACATAAATTATGCATATATATTATATATTCATCGGCTATTTTTAATTTAATTAATAGGATAAATGGCTATTTGGGTTAATTCTCTATTAACTAACAACATGAATGTATATGGAGGGTCCATTATATCTAATCCAACCCACAATACTTTCAATATCAAGCCCAGACCTGCTAAGCCTATTATATTAGCAGCCCGAATACGTATATTGCTTATCACCCACCTTAGAATCAAGAAATTCAGTTCGACTATACCTTATAGTGAAGGATGTGGTATGTTTATAGGTGTAACGAATTAATGTTTTGCTTAGAAACTAAAGATGGGAAAGAAAAGTTTAATATTTTAAACCAACATAGGAAAGAATTTGATTAGTTTAATGGTTTAAAATAAAATAGGAAGGAAATGTTGATATCTTACTGGTAAAAGAGAAGTACAACCAAACCTCTCTATAACAACCTATTTTGTGCTGAATATTTTTGGATGTTATAGCGAAGTGCTATTATAGAGAACATATATTATAACATAACATAGAAATTGGTTCCGAAAAAGCTTGGCTTTTATAGAGAAGTGATGTTATATATGGATGTTGTTATATTGTAATACTTTGCGTTAGGGGTGTTCAATCCGAACCGGAAAATCGTACCGAACCGAAAAATCAAACCAAACTGATTAAAAAATCCGACTAGGTTTGGTTTGACTTGGTTTGGTATTGAGTAAAAAAAACCCAACCAAACCGACGTATAAATATATAGTTTATATATATATTTTTAAGACTTTATATTGAATTTTATTTAAAAAAATATTGAAATATTTGGGATCCTCTCATGTGTTAACCTAGAAAGCGTACATTAACGAAAATTATTGTTAGACGACTAAGAAAATAATTATCATGTATTACTAAAAATTCTCCCATTAGAATATTTTAATAGATCAAATATTTGTCTATTTTTTTAAATATTAACTAAACATATATTCACTTATCAAAACTTTATCTATAAAACTAACAAAGTAAGATTGAAATAATATTCATGTAACAAAAAAAACCGAAAAACCCGACAAAACCGAACCAATCCAAACCGATATAATTGGTTTGGTTTGGTTTTGATAAAAACCGAACCAACCCGATCCATATACACCCCTACTTTCTAAAGAGAGGAAGGAACTTTTTAACTAATACTCCATTGTGAAGCTCATTATCCAAATATTTATAATCCCTTCATCTAAGTAGGTTTCCAAATGTTATATTTGAAGAGTGAAATGAAAATGTTTTGTTAAATATTTAGAACATTCTTTTGTTTATTTTGTATAAGTAATATTGGAACTTGCGTACAAAAGTTCAAGGTCTAGTCTCAAAATTTTGTCAATTTTGTTAAAAAAAATAGGTAAATGATTTAACCCTGAAGATTAATATAAAAATGGACCCTCAATTAGCAAACTAAGACAATCTACTCAAAAAAAGAATTAAAAAAGAGGGAAAAAAGGAAAAGCAAACATCTTCAAATTCTTCATATTTTGTCGCACATATGTTATTCCACAATGTAATATTTTGCTCTTTAATTGGATACAAAGTCCAAGAATGTGTGCTGATGATTTAAATATCATGAATTTTAAATTTTATAACAACGACTTCAAACGGTTAATAACTAAATATTAATAATTTATATATATTTAATATATGAATATCAAAGTATAGAGAAGTCTATTAATACTGTTGTGAAGTGACTTTAGTAAGAAATTTTTGCGTAATACAGTCAGACCTCTCTCTAACAGTATCCCCATATAACAACACTTCACTATAAAAGTCAAGTTTGTTCGGAATCAATTTTTATATTATATTATAATATATGTTCTTTATAACAACTTCGCTATAATATTCAAAAACATTTGGAACAAACGAGACTATTATAGAGAAGTTTGACTGTATCTTAATTATTAACTTACCTTAAAGTCAACCATGCAGATAAAAAGGAATATCATGACTTTTTCATATTCACACAATAATAAAATAAACTTATGACTCCTTCCTAGTCCGAGTCTCATATCCCTATTTGACAATGTCACTCTTCTTAAATTTTTCGAATGCGATTTTTGCTATCATTAGTATAATCTGATTATTTAACAAACTTAATCGCTTAGAGACGAAGTTAAATTTTCAATTATTTAAGTTGAATTAGGGATGGCAATAAGGCAGGATGGTTTTGTTTGATGCGGGACGGGACGAGTTTACTCTTATGCAGGTACAAGGCGGGATGGGAGAGGTTAAAACAGTTTTTAAAACATTTAAAGCGGGGCGGGGCGATTGCGGGTTTTTATACGGGTTTAATGCGGGACAACTTTAAATTTTAGCTTTTTTTGAAACAAAGCAATCTTTTCAACTACAATTTCACATTCTTCTTCACTAGCACAAATATTATTTTGATTTATAATTAACCAACTTCCATAAGTCTCACCGAAATGATATTACATAAATCACGATATCGTATTAGTAATAAAAAATGATAGTAACCCATTTACTTTGGAAGATCAACGTAATACTCTCTCAGTTTTATGTTTATGTGATTCTATTAAACTCTCCATTTTATAAAATAATAAAATATCAAACTATTTTGTTTTAGAAAAGAAAAAAAAATTAAGTGAGGTGAGTTGAAAACTGAAAAAATAACTATACTGAACCTGACGGGTTGAAACTTTTGTGGGTTTTACCAAACCCCCGCCACATTATCATCCCTAAATAGAATGGCAATGTATTAACGCAGGGAGGAGTTACGCCCCCACGAAGAGTGATTTACGTTGAAAACCTTTTGTCCAATATATATATATATATATATATATATATATATATATATATATATATATATCGAAATTTCTGATGCAAACTTAATACTATAACATCATTTGTAGTTGCACACATTTATGTCCGCCTTGAACTTGTCCTTATTTAATCATGTAAGAGTTAATTTCCAAAAGAGAGTAAGGTACAAGTCTTATAGCATATGGTACTATACCCAAAGAGATAGTATTTTTTCAATCAAGATTGTCATATACCATCATATTCTCATATCTACTAGAGGAAGTGATGATGATATCATAGTTAGAGAAAAGAAATATAGAGAAGAATATTCGTATAATAAAGTATTCCTAACTGTCCAACGATCTCGTCCGCTAATCATGGATAAATTAAGCACTCGAAAGAAGAAAAAATGACACGAAAATAATTTAGCTGCAAAGTGGCATGTTGGTAGTCTCCTTTTGTTGAAAAATAGCACGGGCTAATAAGTTTTCGGACTGATAATTGAAAAGTAGCAGTGTTTGTGAAGTCATTAAAAAATAGACACTATTTTGCTGCAACACGGAAAGTTCCAGCGTAATATACTGGAGATTAGTGCACCTGTGTATCAATTTTCAGCATATTATGCTGGAACTCCAGCACACGGAAAGTTCCAGCATAATATACTGGAGAATGGACCACCTGTGTATGAACTTCCAACATATTATGTTAGACTAATATATTATGCTGAAACTCCAATATATTATGATTGAGTTCCAATATATTTATATATGAACTCTATCATAATATACTGGAGTTCCAGCATAATATACTGGAACCCAGCATAATAAGTTCATATGTAAAACATTCGAACTCCAATATATTATGTTGGAATATTTCCGGGTTTTGAACAGTGTTTGCGTTCAAATTTATCTTTACATGAAAAGCGGCTAAATTTCAATTACATAGTTAGCGTTTGCAAAGTCATTGAAAAATAGCCAGCTGAAACACGAAAAGTTCCAGTATAATATGCAGGATTATGGAGCTTATATATATAAACTTCCAACATATAATTATGTAAGAACTCCAGCATAAGAAAAGTTTAAACATAATATGCGGGATCATGGAGCTCCTGCATATAAATTTTCCATATATTACGTTAGAACTCCAACACATTATGAAATTTCAGCACATTATGATGGAAGCTCATATGTAAAAAAAATTCCACCGTGGCATATTATGCTGGAATTTTTCCAGATTTTTAAGGATTTTTTAATTCAAATTTTATCTTTACATAAAAAATGACTAAATTTTAATTATTTTTAAAATTATTGTTATTTTTCAATACTAGTTTGATAATAGGCTAAAATTGTATAATTTGGCGTATGTTACACTCTAACTTAATGATGCTTTACTGTTGTAAGTTGTTAAAAGATGATAAAATTGGCCTTAATGATGATGTTTGTGTTTTACAGGGGTGCAAGAACGTAGCGGCAACTTATGATGGTAATTCGGGCAGTAATTGGAGTAGAATGGACTATGGGGGACCTGGGAGGTGATTTAAAGGCTGAAAATCGCGGAGGCAGAATGTAACCCCACTAGCGCGGGCCTTAGCGCGCCCGCGCTAGTCCAGCTATTTGGAGGCAGTATGTAACCCCACTAGTGCGGGCATTAGCGCGGTATTAGCGCGCCCGCACTATTCCAGGTCCGTGAAACATAAAAAGAAGGGTAATTTAGGAAGAACAAGGCCATTCCACAAAAAGATATAAAAGGTTCAACTCGTCCAAGGTGGAGTAAATAGGTTATTTGAGAGCAAGAACAAGAAAAAAAGAAAGGGCATGAGGCAAGGAGGCAATTTGAGCATCAATCCACATCTTCTTCTTTTGTTTTCTTTACCATTATTCATGAATTCTTTTGTAGTTTTTATCATTGTTATGAGTAGCTAAATCTTTTAACCTAAGGTTTTGGTGGAACCCGTTGGGGATGAACTCGTTGTTATGTTAATAATAGTTTTGAGTTGGTTATTAATCTCTATTTGTTCAACTACGTTTCGATTGTAGTTTGTTGAAGGGCCCTCAACTAGTTGTTCCTATTTATTATGTATCTGCTTGAGAAAGAGTGCATATTTAGGTAGTTGTTGAACAACACCACTCCCGGAGTATGGACGAAAGTCATAACCGAGGGTTTAGAGGTTGGGTTAGAAATAATATACCTCGGGTGCAATCTAAAGTGAACCGTAACGCAAATATAGCTAGCGTAGCTCGAGAGAGTGCGTCTAGTAAATTATCATAAATGCTTGAGAAAGATTTACGATAACTAGAGAGTTCATGATTGATAGAGACAACCAAATCAAAGCTATAGGAACATACAACTAGGGAAAGAACCAACGGGGGAAACCATTGCTTTAGACTTTTATTCCAATTGTTTACAACTGCTTGATAGTTATTCTTAATTTATTAGATTCAATTAGTTGTAGTAGAATCACATCACCACTTGTTATTCACCAAGTTTGAGGAGGTTGACTAGTAAGAATTTAGTATTCTAAAGACTTCCTTTGATACGTTAAGTCCCTGTGGGATCGACTCTGGGCATAATACCCCAGATTATATTTGCAACGCCCACGTAGTCTTTTTAGAAGACACAGTTGAGCGTGATCAAATTTTGGAAGACACAGTTGAGCGTGATCAAATTTTGGCGCCGAGGCCTCCATATATTTTTAGAGGAGCCTGCTGTTGCGAATATTATGCTTGTACGAGAATTCTATGCAAACCTGCCGGAACATGTGAACCATGTTATGACGGTCCACAGGAGACCGGTCGATGCATCTTTGGAAACCATCAGGATTCTGTACAGACTACCTACACCGGCTGACGGGTACGTAGATGGGTATCAATCATACAGGAGCCGACATACTCCTTGGACTCAATTCGTAGGGGTAATCTGTCAACCTGGGGCCACTCTGCAGTGGTACAAATATGGGAACAAATTCCACTCCTCAGCCCTCAAGTTCGAAGCCAAGTGTTGGTTGTACTTTATAAACACCCGCCTCCTACCATCCAAAAACTTGTCCGAGGTAAACATCCCCCGCGGGTGCTTAATTTGGTGCTTCATGAACAATGTTCCATTCGACGTGGCCAAAGTGATCCATGATGAGATGTTCCAGCGTGTTAAGGTTCCACGGTACGGTTTATACTACCCGTCCTTGGTCACCCGGTTGTGCCTTTAGGAACATGTGCCACATAACCTGGCTATGGACGGGCAGGTCCCTACACTGCATCCATTCACGGCCGAGAGGGTAAAAATTGGCAGGGAAACGGTAGCACCTGAGGAGTTGACTGGGCAGGACTCTGATGATAGTGACGAGGTTGAGGAGGTGGAGGAGCACCACCAGGTAGATGTTGATGTAGATCTTACAGATGAGCAGCCTGAGCCACCACCGGCTGCGGATGTTGCTGGCCCATCTGATACCAGTCCGGGACAGCGGTTAAACCGCTTAAGGCATGATGTAGCGGGGTTGAGAACCTCCGTAGCTGATATGGGCACAAGAGTTGATGCGATGGCCACTCAGCAGCGGAAATCAGAAAAGAGAATCATTGGCTGGCTCCGTGCTTTGGGAAGGGCGTGAAATGTCGACGCCGGCTCCGTCTCCGATCAGGATTGAGCTGTCAGGGACGTCCCCTTTCCCTTACTCTATTTTGTTTGGCTATGAGGACATATCCTCATTTTAAGTGTGGGGTGGGGGTGGATTCCCTATATGTTGTATGTTGTTCAGTTTGGCATGCTATAATTGTAGGTTGTGAATATTTTCTACAGATTGTTTTCTAGGTACCAGTAATTATATTCCATCATTTGGCCCGACGTTGAATCCTTTGCCAGGGGTTTTTGAGGGTCTAAGTTGGTGGTTGTTAAAAAAATAGTGGACTCTTCCCAACGATGGATTTCCTGAGCAGCTTTCTTGAGGGATGTTAGTCCGAAGAAAATACCAAAAAGATTTTTTATTTTTTTCATTTGTAGGTAGTATAGTAGCTCCCCCTTGGTTTTTCTTTGTACCGCGGTTCTTTTCCAAGGGTTTCGTTTGAACCGGGTGTAGTTATTTTTTTTTTTTTAGGAATAGGAGAAATGGTATTGTGTTTAAATTGAAGCAATAACTCCTGACCCTGTTATACATTGAGAATAGTGAGTACTTTGGTTGTGACGCCTAGGCTCAGTTTTTGACTCTTGTATAAGTACCTTAAATTGCATGATTTTAAAGTTGCTTAACTGCTTTGACTAGAGTGTCTATGAATCCAGTCCCAAGTGAGTTATGTGTCATGTGTGTGTGAAGTTTGACTGTTATTGTGTGCATTGCATTTGATGCCTAGAACTTGCTCCATGTGTTTGCAAAGCGAAATAGTAGTTTAGTTCAGTCTTGGAAGTGATATAGGCGTTTCTTTGTTGAACCAGTATGTCTATTTCCCCGCCTAATTGTTACGTATCGTAGTTAACCTCGTTGAGCCTGTAATCCTATTTCTTTGGCAACCACATTACAAGCCGTACCCAATTGTTTGAACGGACTATCTATTTGAACGTTTTAACCTCCCATAAGCACTTGAATTATCATGAATTGTGTAAAAGTTAAGTGTGGGGTGGTTGGTTTGGCTCTTGAGTGGAACTAATGAAATAAAGAGAAAGGTGCACTGTTTTGAAAAAGTAAGAGTCACTTGAAAAAAAAAAAGAGGAATCTATAGTCTTGATAAGTGGTGACTCTTGATGTAATTGTGCTTAAAGAAGTATGGGGTAACATATATTGATGTGAGGGTGGAGTTTGGTTTGACATAAGTGTGGGGATTGAATGATAAAGTATATGTATTAAAGTGCTTAGGGAGATGTAGTCACTCTTATAACGAGATATATCCTACCCGTCCCGCAGCCTACATTACAACCAAATAAAGTCCTACTTGATCTCAGACTGACTGAAATCGATTAGTGGAGTAGTACACTACGGGCAAGCCTATGGTGCATTTTTGTAGCACATGAATGTTACTTCTGAGAGTGAGTGACTTCTTCCTATCTTAAAGTTCCTATGTGTTCGTAAATCTTATTGTGTGAAACTACTCTCTTTTGTTGAGTGAGGGCACTTGATTCACGAAGGAAAGGTAATGTCAGTGACCTCGATGTTCGTGTAAGTGGGTAAACTGGGAATAATGCGTGGTATTGGTGAGTCAAATTTTGAGGTGAGGATGTTACGCTTCTGTGCTTAAACTATGTTAAATATTCTTGGTGTGTTGGGTTACGAGAATCGCTTAAAAAGACATTGTCTATGCACGATGTAGCAGATTGCTCGAGGACTAGCAATGATTTAAGTGTGGGGTGTTGA
>MDKH01052200.1:0-16119 GCA_005239495.1 Nicotiana undulata | reverse complement strand
TCCGCAGAACCGAAATGCGATCGCATAATGGACCGCATAGTTGTCCTCCAATTGGGCAGTGGCATGCCCAGGTATGCGACCATTATGCGGTCCGCATACCCGTTATGCGATCATATAGTGCATCGCATAACGCCCAACTTCTGGAAAATTTTATTCTTTCAAATTCCGGGGTACTTTACACAATCAAGGCCCGTTTTAAGAATTTTTACAGTTATAACAACTCGGGGACTTATTCGGCATTATTTTAAACAAGAAATTTTACGGGTCTTTACAGTGTTGAACCATTACCTAAGGTTACTTCCTCCGGACCTTGATACTCGGAATGGATGGCTAAATTATCAAGATCAGTTGTTAAATGATGCGTGGTGCCACTATCCATCAACCAGTTCTGTCTAGAATGTGTGGGAGTGCTTGCTAAATTGGAGGAGGGATGACCAGTAACTCTAGGACCGTTATTATACTTGGTGAAGGGCAAACTCGTGCGATATGACCCTTTCCTTCACTGTTGTGACAAATAATTCCAGAAGTATCGTATTTTGCTTGTGTACCAGTGGAGTTTAGAATTTAGATGGTTACGTTCTGGAATTGATGGGAATATCCTTGACCACCAGCACGTCCACGACCTCGACCTCCACCTCCACGGACTCTACCTCGGCCTTGTGTGGGAGTTAATGATCTTTGAGTGTAATGAGCAGTGGGGGCTATAACAGTTAGGGCTTCATCCCTTTTTAGTTGTCTTTCTTCATTCAATAACATGCCATAGAGGGCATCAAACGAAATATCTTCATGACGAGATGCAAGGGCTCTTGTGAACGGGCGATATGCAGGGCCAAGACCGGCAAGTACAAACTCAACGAGGTCATTATTAAGGACTGGATGTTGCAGAGCAGCAAGCTTATCTGAAATCGCCTTGGCTCCTTGAACATAGTTCTCAATGGTGGCATTATCTCGACGCAAAGTATGCAGTTGCGTCTTTAGTTCACGAACTTGTGGCTTGGAACCTGACACATAGGATGTCACAAGTTAATCCCAGGCTTCACGAGCAATTTCTGCTCCAACCAACTGTGGTAAAACACTTTCCGAAACCGAAGAAACAATCCAACTCAACATTAGTTGATCTTGACGAACCCAAGATTTATAGGATGGATTAGATTGTTTATCATCTAAAAACTCGACCGGTGCTGGTTCGCTACCATCAATATGATGGTTAAGACCACAACCACACACCATGGGAAGAAATTGAGTCTTCCATAACAGGAAATTCGACGATGTGAGCTTTACGGGCAGTTGATGAGCAAGATTTGGTGCGGAAGGGTATGAAATCATAGTGTTGCTTGAAGAGGCTATGTCTTTAGTCATGGTGCATTATTGTAGTGCTACAATAAAGGGGAAAAAATGATGGTTGTTAAGCCAATATGGCTCCTGATACCATGATAAGAGTCTGCACAGAGCTCTTTGTATTATAACGTGAATATATATACACACATATGAAGCTTATGAGTCCTAACTAAACTACAGCCCTTGGGCACCAAGGAATGAGCTATCCTAAATACAACAGGCTACATATAGTTTCAGGTATAGTAGGATTCTACGCTTTACAGTCAGTGTCTTAACAAGTCATTTATGATGAGCTACACTAATACATCTTTATCTTAATAACTAGAGTATCTAATGGTGGGCTACTAGTTGTAATATTTTTGGGCTTGGGGAACATTTCAGGTTGATGCTCAAAACATGAGCTAATAAAATCTCGAAAGGCCGTACAATATTATTTTCTCATTATTATTTCAACTTGTCTTGTTATTCTCAATCTCCAGCTGCATCAGATAAGAAATAACAACAACATACCCAGTAAAATCTTATTAGTGGAGTTTGGGAAAAGTAAAGTATACGTAGACCTTACCCTTACCCCGAAAAGGATAGAGAGGTTGTTCCGGGAGACTCTTGGCTCAACAGGAGAGAACAATAATATCATAAAAGAAACAAGAGAAAAGGCATGTAACAACAAAAGATGCCAGAAAGAAAATAACAACAACGAATAAGTGAAAGGACAATAACACAAAACTATGCAAAACAACAATGTGAACACAACATAGACCGCTAACAAACCTACACGAAACTCTATCAGACTACCCGAAATACAAATAGGGAAGAACTCTCGACTACAACCTAGCTTACCACCCTAATGCTCGACCTCCACATGTTCCTATCAAGAGCTATGTCCTCGAAAATCTGAAGCCGCGTCATGTCTTGCCTGATCGCCGCCCTCTGCCTCTTCTTGTACCTGCCAAAGTCAACCGCTCACACACTCCTAACCGGTTCATCTAGGTTTCTCCTCCACACGTTCCCGAACCATCTAAGCCGTGCTTCCCGCATCTTGTCGTCCACGGGAGCCACACCCACCCTCTCCCGAATATCTTCATTCTGAATCTTATCCAGCCTAGTGTGCCCACACATCCATCTTAACATCCTCATTTCTGCTACTTTCATCTTCTGGATATGTGAATTATTGACTGGCCAACACTCAGCTCCATACAACATGGTCGGTCTAACCACCGCTCTATAGAACTTACCTTTGAGTTTCGGTGACACATTCTTGTCACACAGGACTCCAGACGCTAACCTCCATTTCATCCACCTCACCCCACCCCAATACGGTGCGTAACATCCCCGTTGATCTCCCCATCTCCTTGGATAATTGACCCTAAGTACTTAAAACTTTCTCTCTTGAGGATGACCTGTGAGTCAAGCCTGACTTCCACATCTGCTTCCCCCATCACGTCGCTGAACTTACATTCCACATATTCCGTCTTAGTCCTACTCAACTTGAAACCTTTAGACTTCAGGGCCTGCCTCCATACCTCCAGTATCTCATTAACGCCGCCTCACGTCTCATCAATCAGAACTATATCATCAGTGAACAACATACACCATGGCACCTCTACTTGGATATGGTGTGTCAGTGCGTCTATCGCCAGAGCAAATAAGAACGCGCTGAGCGCAGATCCTTGGTGTAACCCCATAACCACCGAAAAAGGCTCTGAGTCACCTCCCACGGTCCTAACCCGAGTCATAGCTCCATCATACATATCCTTTATCGGCCTAATGTAAGCCACCGACACACCTTTCACTTCCAGACACCTCCAAAGGACGTCCCTAGGGACCTTGTCATATGCCTTCTCTAGGTCAATAAACACCATATGCAAATCCCTCCTATCCCTGTATAGTTTCACTAACCTCACGATAAGAAATATGTTGGTTAAATTTGCTTTGGGGAAGAGAAATTGTTTCGTAAATAAATTTTTTTCTTGAAAAGCTTAGTAATCTAGTTTTAATCCTAAAAGAAGGTTATTCACCTCTTTAAAAATGTTTGCGGTCTATTTTCCAAAAAAAATAAAAAAAAATAGAGTCAAGCTACCTTACTAATTAGCTCCCTAGTTAGATCATAAATAGAAATAATAGAAAAATAATGAAGAATAAATCAACGATTTACCCTTAAATGATATCAGAATTGCAAAAGTACGCTTAGCGACTAATATGACTTTTATCTATTATTAAAGTTAATATAATAAAAATATATGATGTGATGCATAATGCATTTCTTTTAGACCCAAAACGGTATGGTTAATAGGTTAACGATACGAGAATCAATAACAACAACAACAACAACAAATTTAGTGTATTCTATATTGTAGGGTCTGGAAGAGGGATAAAGTGTACGCAAACCTTATTCCTATCTTGTAAAGGTAAAGAGGTTGTTTCCCAAAGATTCTCGGCTAAAAAAAAAAGAAAAAAAAGCAGAAACAAAAATTAGAACAACAATGTGATAGGTGATAAAATGATACGGATATAAAATAATCGAAACAAACGAACTAACAAATAGTAAAATAAATCCGCATACAAGCAGATACAGACATACAAGACTAAATACTAATACAACTAACATGAACATGCCCTCCTATGGACATACCTTTCTATCCTAATCCCCAATCTCCAGACCCTCCTATCAAGGGATATGTCCGCAGTAAATTAGAGATGTTCTATGTCTTGCATAATCACTTGTCCCCACTGCTTCTTAGGTCTACATCTACCTCTTCTCAATCCCACCATGGCCAACCTCTTGCACCTCTTCACTATGGCATCTATGCTTCTCACCTCATTTCCCTTCCTTTTTATTTCTGCTATACCTTTCTTTTTTATTTTTATCTTTTATTTCAACATATTTGTATTCTCTTCTCCTATTCATAAGAGTAGATTTTTAATTCATATTGAATAATGTATTTTGATATATTAAAATTATCGAGATACTCAATGTTACTGTTTTGAAATAATTATATTTTATGTTGATTAGAATTTTTAATTAACTTATTTTACTTTATATTTTATATTTGGGTTAACACCCTCAAACCCGCCTAAACTATACAATATTTTTCAGTTTCCTACTTAAACTATCGGCTGTCTCCGAAAACCCCCTAAATATATTCCCTTCATAATAAAAACCCCTCGTGGCTTTGTGGCATATTGTGTGAAATAAACGCCTAAGAGCGCGTGAAGGGTGACAATACCATTAAAATGGGCCCACCTGCCAGCAACTAACAACTAATTAGCCCCCTTTTTAAAAACTTATATTTTCTCCTTTTTTGTTTATATTATACATTTCTTCTCCACTTTTTCACCTTTCTTCTCCATTTCTTCATCTTAATCCATTCGAAATTCTCTCTCTTGTTATTTTTGAGTTTATTTCTTATCTTTCTCGTTTTATCCATCCTTTATTCTTACTCAAATTTATTTGAAAGAATAGCACAAAATCCCCAACAAAAAGGAAAATGCATAAATCTCTTTTAACAAAATAAATTACTAATAACAAGGCAAGAAGAGAGTTAGGACAACAAATTAAATATTTGAATACTTACTAGTCGTCTCTGTTTCTCTTCTTCTTCTTCTTCTTCTTCTCTATCTTTAATTACTGACAAAAATCACAAATCTCAACGAACAATCACAAAACTCTAGATTTTATTTCGATTTCAAATAGCAGCAACAATAGATAGAGAAATCAATGGTAGAAATCGTGATTAATGAAGAATCACTAGTTAGAGAAGGTATCTCTCATCTCCGATGAGAGAATTTTTCCGATAAGAGCATAAAGACCATAATTGAGAGGAGTAAATGACGAACTGTGCAACAAAATTTTATTTTTTATTTTTTCACGTAATTAGATTAACATATATTAATTAAGCTTGTTTTTAAGATTAACGTAATTAAATATCCACGTGGATTGCCACATGACAGGTTTTAAAAACTATTTAGAGAGTGTATCACACACACTAGTAAGAATGAGACAAGGGGGTTTTATTATGAAGAGGGATATAGTTTAGGGGGTTTTCGGGGACAAGCGATAGTTTAGATAAGAAATTGATAAATATAGTTTAGGCGGGTTTGATGGTACTAACTCTTTATATTTTAATTATTCTTTTATAAGAAAATTTAAATTTAAAATTGTTTTTAATTAATACTAATTGCAAACTGAATCTTTATCTTCATTTTTCGTAATTTGATACTTAAAAGTACTTTTTCGAAAGATTAGCCAAACACAATGAGCTTGCAAGAAAAACTATTCAATAAATTAGCCAAACACGTACTGCTTACTTTTCCAAAAAGCACTTTCCAATAAATGCCCTTTTTAGTAGTAGGATTTGTTTAATTTTAACCACTGTTTAGGGGTTAGTATAGTGAAACAAATATTGGTATGGACAGGTGTACTAATCACTCTCAAAGTGGCCAAATCTCAATAAGACTTGGGGTAACAACCATCCTAACACACTTTAAAAACTCCTCCCTTTCTCCCATAAACGGTCTTCAATTCTCCTCTTTTGAAAAGTCCGAAAGTCCTCCACCAAAAACATTTCACTTTTAAACAAGTAAACCCAATTTAATTGAATCGAAGAAAATGGTGGAAGGGCAAGACCCAGTAGAGTTATTCATGAGGCTTGAACGGTGGCCTCTATCACCGCTTGAAGTGGAGGCGGAGGAGGAGGAGAACAACAGCCAGTCATCAGGGGAGATGTACATGGTGGGTTTTGTGATCGCCAACGTCGTGGGTCTTCAGTACTACAGTGGTAGAATCAGCGGCCGAGAAATCGTTGGGCTTCAACGCGAACCCCTCAATCAGTATGACCCAAACGCGATTAAAGTTCTCAACACTCGTTCCGTTCAAGTTGGTCACATCGAACGCTCCGCCGCCAGGGTTTTATCACCGCTTTTGGACGCCCACGTCATCACCATTGACGGTAATTCTTTTTCTTTTGTTCTTCCCTCATATGTCATTCAATGGTTAAAAGAATCTGAATTGTTTCAAACCTGCGGTAATTGCCCTTCATTTTACTTTTCCAATTTTAGCTTCAGTAGTTGGATAAGTCAGTACTCATGGGTTGCTTGCATCACCTTATGATCTTGGATGTAGGAATCAAAATTTATTTAGATTCTGTTTCTTTCTCTTTCCACTATTACCTAAGTTTTTCTATGGGAGAAGCCGGTTTATTCTTTAGTTATAGACTTACAGTCTGTGACTCTTCAAATGTTACGAGAATGATGCTTGATTGTTACCGGTATGTTTGTAAATAAGTTTGTTTATCATTTCTGCATAGGAATTGTTCCAAAGGTGGCTCGTCCAGGAAACAGATACAAACTCCCCTGTCAAGTTCACATCTTTGCTAGATTGGAGGCATTTGGAATTGTAAAATCAGCAATTACAAATGGTGGGTTGTATTTGATTGGCGAGAGCGATCCGTCGTTTACACTTTCAGAGGCAGAGGTAGTTAAGGAAAAAAGAAGTACACCAGAAGGGAGGGACATCGACGAGATATTCAAGCTTTTGGATGAAAAAATCAGTAAAAAGGAAGAACTGAAAGCGTTAGAGCCACCCAAAAATATAATAAAGTCGGAGCTTCTTCTGCACCAGAAGGAAGGATTGCAGTGGTTGGTTCAGAGAGAGAACTCTGAAGAATTGCCTCCATTTTGGGAAGAGAAAGAGGGTAGTTATGTGAATGTTTTGACAAACTACTCTACCGATAAAAGACCTGAACCAATAAGAGGTGGAATATTTGCGGATGATATGGGGTTGGGGAAGACACTTACTCTCCTTTCTTTAATTGCTTTGGATAAGCGTGGTGGTTTTATTTCATCTTCAATCAAAAGTGGTCATCAAAATGCCGAGAGAGACGATGGATTAGATGAAGAGGAAGACAGAAATACTGCTTCTGTTAGTAAGAGGAATAAGAGGGGAAGAGTTAGTAGAAAGACTGACAATTCACGAAAGAAGCAAAAGACTGAACGAGTAAACACACTACAAGTGAAGGAAAAATCAGCTTGCAGTCCTGACAGACGGTCTGGCAATTCAAGTTCAGGGACGACATTGGTTGTTTGTCCACCAGCTGTACTGTCAGCGTGGATCTCACAGATTGAGGAGCACACTAAACCAGGTTCGCTGAAGTCTTATATTTATTATGGAGAGCGGACAGGAGATGCCAATGAGCTGGCGAAGTATGACATAGTTTTAACTACTTATAGTATTCTGGCTAGTGAAGACACATGGATAGATTCTCCCATCAAAAAGATAGAATGGTGGCGAGTTATCTTGGACGAGGCACATGTCATTAAGAATGTGAATGCTCAACAAAGTCGAGCAGTTAACAACTTGAAAGCTAAACGAAAGTGGGTGGTAACAGGAACACCAATACAAAATAACTCATTCGACTTGTATTCTTTGATGGCATTTTTGAGATTTGAGCCTCTGTCTATTAAAGCCTATTGGAACAGTTTGATACAACGTCCACTTGCCCAGGGAGATGAGAAGGGGGTGTCAAGACTGCAAGTAAGCTCTTCTTATTTGCTCTTTTTTTTTGTTTTTCTTTTTAAATAAGTTTTTGTTGGATCGAAAGCCTTTTCTTTTTAATTGTACCTTTCCATATTTATCATGCTCTTCATCCCTACCCATCATGACCGTACTTAGAAAATTATGCTATTTCCACAACGCTTTTGTAAATGAACTTTGAAATGTAAGGAGAAGAGCTTTATGTTTAGATGCTCTAGGTCCTTTTTGTACCATACTGTATTAAATTTTGCTCCCTTCCTCTCTACTCCTAAAACAAGAGGAAGTTTGCGAGCACCGGACAAATGGTTGAGCAGTTGGTTATGTAGGGAGGGGTAGAAGGGCTTTTTCCGGAAGGAGGTGTGGGAAGCTGGGTGGCTTAGCCTTAGGCCTTGGCAAAATCTACCAAGTAATATACTGTTATGAGGTTGGAGGCTCAAATAGTTTGTGCGACCAAGAATAAGGGGAAGGTAAGGGCTGATCCAGTTTCAGGCAGTAAAAGTCAGCACTAAAGCTGGTTCTGACAACCTTTTCTTAGTATCTGATGTGTTCCTCGTTGATGGTTAGAGCACCATTTCTGTGGTAAAGTTTTATAGTGTACCTAGGCTCTGTTGCTAGTTAGTTTCAATGGTCTTGTTCCTTTTGAGAGTGTACGTCTAACTGTTTTAATTTAGGATATGGCTTACTCTATCTTCAAGCAAGTTTGGTTAGTGCTGCTGGTTTATATTTATATCGATAAAAGGTTATTTATTTTTAAGGTACACTTCTGTTGAATTTCTGATGCATGAGTCTCCACTGATCAACAATACTTTGAAGCAATGCAAGTGTGTCGTGTTTGACTTCTTTGGCATACATTGTATTCTTGAGGCGTTTAATGCACGCAATATTTTCGCTATAGTTTATAAAGTTTTGTTAGAGAGAGACTTCTCTGAAGAATACAAATGCAAGCTTTAGAACACTATTTCACCATTTGCATTGTTGAAGCAGAACTCTGGAATCTGAGATTTAGCTGATCACACCTGGAAATTCCTCTGAACTTATTATCACTCTGATTTACATATATCTCTGAGAAAGAATGTGGTTCGTGAAAAGAAGTAACAATTTATTTTTTTATTATTTCAATTTCGTTAGTGCGAAGGATTATTTGCTAAATCAAGGCAAGTGGCTGTTATGCATTCTCTTACCCTTTACATAGTTAATTAGTTGTACACTCTTTATGTCCCCTACTAGTTTGCTTTAAGATTCTGATTGTCATTGTCATTTCAGGTCCTAATGTCAACCATGTCTTTGAGAAGGACCAAAGAAAAGGCTCTAATTGGTTTGCCATCAAAATCTATTGAGACTTTCTTTGTGGAACTTTCTGGAGAAGAAAGGGAAATTTATGATCAGATGGAATCAGAAGCTAAGAGGATTGTCAAGCAATACATGTCTTCTGATAGCTCAATGAAAAATTATTGGACTGTGCTGAGTGTAATTGTACGACTTCGACAAATCTGTATTGATTTAGCCTTGTGTCCTTCAGATCTGAGATCGTTACTGCCATCAAATAAAATTGGAGGTTAGACTTGATATCTCTCACACTTATTTGTTCTTACTTTGTGTACAAAGTAAATAGACACACGAAAATCATCTTTAGTGCCATCAAATAACATTCGACAGTCTCTCGAATTTATTTGTTCTTACTTTGAATAGATAAGATATGCAGATGTGGTTGTTAACTATTAAATTACTTTCAAACCTAAGCTACTTTGTATAGTGGATTCATTTTGAATTACTTTAGTTTCGTTTCCACTGAATGTCATCATAGGAGATAAGTTTGGGTTTTGCCGACCGACAACCTCCCCACAAAAATGTGAAAATAATCTGATTAGCTGGAAATTACCCGTGCCATTGCAGTCTTTCCTTAAATAAGTGAGAAACACGTGCTATAACATGTCAACTTCCTGTTTCTGAGTAGTGTATACCTTTGTTTTGAGGGATAATATAGACAGTTCTTTTGTCATTATTGAGTTAGAAGCTGATTTCTGTCATATGTTGTTACGGTTCAAGTTGTTGGCAATGCTTCCTTGGGATTTGCAGTTGCATGTTTTATAAAGAACAAAGCTCCTACTATATAATTGGTTCTGTTTCTTTTGCAGTGGTTGACAAAATATTGCATGTTTGTATTTTTTGTTGCCTTTTCTTTAGGTTTGATAAGTGGGAATTTAATCATTTCCGAAAGAAGATGTTTAATTAGCCAAGTAAAAGGCCTTTTGTGCTATCCTGCTTTTCTCATGTTCAGCTAGTCAGTGATTAATGCATCTAAGTATTGAATTGAAACAGATGTGCACAGCAACCCACAGTTGTTGGACAAAATGCTCTCAGCATTGCAAGATGACGAGGGAATTGATTGTCCAATCTGCATTTTTCCACCTACCGACAGTGTCATTACTTGTTGCGGGCATATATTTTGCAAGTCTTGCATTTTGAAGACCATAAAACGTGCCAAGCCTTGCTGCCCACTTTGCCGTCATCCGCTGTCAGAGTCTGACCTATTTTTCTGCCCACCTGAAGCATCTAATGCAGCAAATAGTGGAAGTTCTTCCACTGCATCATCCAAAGTGAAAGCACTCCTAAAACTTCTATGTGCATCAAGAGATGAAAGCTCTAACAGAAAATCAATTGTCTTCTCTCAGTTCAGGAAGATGTTGCTCCTACTTGAAGAGCCGCTTAAAGCAGCTGGTTTTAAGATATTGCGCTTAGACGGGTCAATGAATGCGAAAAAGAGAGGGCAAGTGATT
Source organism: Nicotiana undulata (assembly GCA_005239495.1). Lineage (NCBI taxonomy): Eukaryota > Viridiplantae > Streptophyta > Magnoliopsida > Solanales > Solanaceae > Nicotiana > Nicotiana undulata. The sequence continues at coordinate 5,472 of MDKH01052200.1, read as the reverse complement.
AAGGAGTTTGAAATCCCAGCACCGGAGGGGCCTACCATCTTGCTTGCAAGTCTAAAAGCTTCAGGTGCTGGAATAAATCTTACAGCTGCTTCTAGAGTCTATCTACTGGAACCTTGGTGGAATCCAGCAGTTGAGGAGCAAGCTATGGACAGAGTGCATAGAATTGGTCAAAAGGAAGATGTGAAGATTGTGAGGATGATTGCAAGAAGCACCATTGAAGAGAGGATACTGGAACTGCAAGAAAAGAAGAAACTACTGGCAAGGAAGGCTTTCGGGAAGAAGGGCTCGAAAGATCAAAGGGACATTAGCTTAGATGACCTTCGCACCTTGATGCACTTGTGAGTCGTTCATATTTCTTATCAATCTGTAGATGGGATGGATGTATATGTTTTGTAAATGCTTAACTTACTATCTTCTGATCTTTTTGTCACAAATGCTTGCCTATTCAGTTGCAATTTTCTCTGCTTTGAAATATTTTGCTATAAATAGTGCTTTCAACTTGCTCTTGTGGCTTTTGTAAACCATCTGATATAATAGGACTGGAGCAAACCGTTCCTCCTTGCCAAAAGGTGGGGGAAGTGCACAGTTAGCCAGTAATAAGACATGTATTTACTTTTAAGTCATTGTTTAAAATATCTTTAGTCTTTAGCCACTGCTTTAATAAACTTTTACCAGCCCGCAAAAATACCCTTTTGCTCATAAAGTTCAGGACCAAGTGTCATTTACTTATGAGCTTGTTACTGTAAATTCAGGACTAGTTGTCCTTAATTTATAAGTCTAAGTTTAGGGCTACTTGCCCTTAACTTTTAAACTTGTAACTCTTGGAACTCGAAGTTCAGGATTACATGTCCTTAATTTCTGTGCTTGTAACTCTAAGTTAAGGACTACCTTTCCTTAATTTCTGTGCTTGTAACTCTAAGTTAATGACCAAGTGTCCTTAATTTTTGAACTTCCAACTCTAAGTTCAGACCAAGTGTCCTTAACTTATGAGCTTGTTATTGTAAATTCAGGGCTAACTGTCCTTAATTTATGAGCTTGTAAGTCTCCTTAACTATTCCGATAACCAAGGACATAATTTCTTTTATTTATTTTCTCATCCTCAAAAATGAATCTTATAGTGGAATGAAAGATGATGAAACGAATCGATATGAGCACTTTTTGGCATTCTAATGGTATTCGAACAAACGAGCCAAATGAAGCAGAATTGAGCGATGATTCTGATCACAAAAAACGCAGTCGCCGGTATAAACACTGCATTTCCATTTAGGAAGGAAAAGAGATAAGGGTAACACCGTCTTTTCATATTAATTTTAATAGACTAGTGACTACATTTGCTCTAGATAAAAAGTAAATGCCATTTTAAAAAGTGGCTACCCCACACAATTTTTACCCAAAAGGCGGGTGCAAATTGGGCTGTATATTTGGATTTCAAGTGGGCCTGCATATCTATATAAGAAGTTTTACCTAGCTATACTAAATTATAAACTTATTTACCCCTAGTAGAGAGGTTATCACTTAATTACATTCTCATATACAATTTATCAAATATTTACAAATTAGTGATAAATTAGTCTGCCTTTACCCCATTTGTTGATCGAGATCCTGCAAATCACTCCTGAAATTAAAACTCCTACGAATAAGGAAGTGAGGAAACACTAGAATCAGTATTGAATTAAGAAGTTTTGGATTAAAAGGAAGCAAGACAACATGTTGAGGTAGTAGGCGGAGCTGGCAATACAAGAGACAACGTCAGAGCAATGTGAAGGATACAATGAAAGAACTACTGATTTTTTATTTTATTTTTAAATGGTTGGAGGGTGATGCAGCTTGTACAGCATCCAAAATAATAAATCTAATTAAAATTCATTAAAAGTACGCACACCTTACTTGGCAGGGTGCTTACCATCACATCAAGCCACTTTCTCTAAAACCAAATAGTTGTTTGTTGACAGTGGGATTTGAACCCACGCCCTTTCGGACCAGAACCTTAATCTGGCGCCTTAGACCAACTCGGCCATATCAACATGTTTAAACATATATATAAGTTATAGTATTTATTACGGATTCAAAAAATCACTGCATACAAGTTGTATATAAGTTGTTGTGTTTGATTGGATTTGTATATATTTTGTAACTTCAATTATTTTTTATGAAGTAAAAAACTTACTAAACCAGGTAAATATTATCCTAATTTTGTATATAACAAAAGATTTTTACATGGTTGATCTCTTCTTAAAAATTATTCTCGTAAATAATAACACTTTTTGTTTATTCCAAAAATAACAATTTTTTCTAAAAACCTTTTTAGCACTTTTGAAAAATTATGTGGTTGTTAAAAATTTTAACAGACCCACACACCTGTTCATCACACGTGTTCATCACGGGGATAATATTAGATACTCAAACCTTTCAAAAGTATGTCAACAACACCATGTTATCTATGTGGCACCCGTGTGTTCTTCACATCAAACAGGCGCGAATGCTAAAATTTTCATGTGAGAAGTTTTATAAAGAATCCACGTGTCTAATTTTTTTTTCCTTTTTACACCAATTAACAAATAAAAAAGAAAGAAAAAATAACCCCTCCCACTCTTGTCTTCTTCCCCGCCCCAACCCCCCACCCATGCGTCTTCTTCCCAGTTCCAAACCTCCCCGCCTGCATTATATTCTCTAGATTCCCTCCCCCCCTTCATCTTCTACCCCCCTCCCCAGGCTTCGTCCCTCCTTCTATTTCGTCTTTTTCCCCGATTCAACCTTCTCCCATTCTACTCGTTCTTTTGGTTACTCAAGATCCGAAATTTCTCCGAAAGATTCTTGGCAACAATTATGTCAGCGAGAAGGGCAAAATTGCATAAGAAGTTACGTCTTCAATTTTTTGTTTTGGAATTTTGTTGGTTAAGTAGCCTTTGTGGTTTTTTCAATTGTGCCAAATAAAGACCTGAAAATTTTCCTTTCCATTATTTTCTTTTGGCTCATCATTATTGAGTTTTGTGAAAAGAAAAAGATAATGCTAGAAAAGAAGGGATGGTCAGAGATGGAGTTTCAGGCAAAATTCTGGTCGGTGAAGTTCTTTCGATATGTTGTTTGTATGTATCTATTTGGGTGTTGGAACTAGTGTTTTTGAAGTAATGGTAGAGTATATTTTTTCTTACAAAGAAGAAGGGGTTGCAATGGTGGAGAAGATGGTGCACTGATTGTTGGTTTTTTATTTATTTGAGCGGATCAGATCTTTAAAAGGGTTGGGTGATTAAAAGGGTCCTTTTAATTTAGAGACGTGCGTGTTATACACAGTATAAACTATTATTTGGATTGGTCAAAAGTGGTGCGTTATTGACACATTTTTGAAAGCATTGAATGTGTGATATTATCCCTGTGGCGAACAGGTGTGTAAAAGGGATTTGCCTACAATGTCCATGGGTAAACAATATATTTTAACTATAAAATTTAATTAATTACTACGTTGCGACTTGCCATCCTATTTTCTGATGCATTGTGTCCTTATCCTCCACATCTTTTGTATCTCTCTCAATATCTTATTTCCTTATTTCTTTATTTTTCGATGACATGTAAGAAGTTCAGTGAGTCACTGCAACATCAAAAGCATCTTTCATATTTCTACTCAACCAAAATATAGATGGTATTTGAGTATTATTCTTCTTCTTTGTCTATTGCTCTTCGGGAAAGAACATTGTTTCACTTTTCCTCACAATTTTTCTTTGGAAAACTATCAATTATGTTCATTTATAGGTAGCTTATTATGAAAATTGATCAATTCATAAAATATTATTAATATTAGCCAACTATTACTAATATTAGCCCATTAGTTATTTGCTTTCTTTTGAGTGAGTGCTATTAGAATAGATTGTGTGCATCTTAAGTGTAACGACCCAACCGGTCGTTTTGAGAATTTAAGCTCCGTTTGGTGGCGTAAGGTCATGAACAACTTCACATTGTGTATATCGACCTACATGCATGGTTGGATTCAGTTACCGGATGGTCCGGAGTCGAAATGGAAGAGGGATTCTAATTTTGGAAGCTTAAGCGGTGAGATTTAACCAGAAGTTTGACTTTTGTGTAAACGACTTTGGAATGAGTTTTGGGTAATTTCAAAAACTTCGTATGGTGATTTTAGACTTAGGCGCGCGTCCGAAATTGGTTTTGGAGGTCCGCAGAGTAATTTGAGATAATTCGGCGAAAGTTGGAAAATTTGAAGTTTGGAAAATAGAGAAGTTTGACCACAATTGACTTTTTGGGATATCGGGGTCAGAATACAATTCCGAGAGTTGGAGTAGCTCCAGGATGTCAATTGGGACTTGTATGAAAAATTTTGCGTCATTTCGGGTTGAATTGATAGGTTTCGGCACGAGTTTAGAAGTTTGAAGATTCGAAAGTTCATAAGTTCGATTTGTGGTTTGATTCGTCGTTTCGGTGTTGTTTAATGTGATTTGAAACCTTGAGCGAGTCCCTGTTAGGTTACATGACTTGTTCGTGTGTTTAGACGGGGTCCCAGGGGCCTCAGGTGTGTTTCGGATGGGCTTCGGGTCAATTTCCTTCTATTTTTCATTGTTGTTCTGCTATCTAGTGGCCCCTTCTATGCGATCGCATAGGTGTAGCTGCGATCGCGAAGGTCCACCTTTTCCTCCCCTTTGTGTTCGCATACACAAGCCCGTGATCGCGTAGTTATAACTTCTGCCATCTCCGCGTTCACATATCCCATCTCCGCATTCACATTCATCTGCTCGCGAACGCATTGTGCATTTTTGGGCAGTGGCCAGTTCCTTCTTCGCGATCGCATGTAACATTCCGCGATCTCGTAGCATATTTTGGACAGTAACTATTTTCCTCTACGCGATTGCATGTAACCTCTCGCGATCGCGATGCTTAAATATCTGGGCAGGCATAATATATCCCAAAATCGAGGGGTTCACCATTTTGATCATATTTTGACTTTTAGAGCTCGATTCTTGGCGATTCTTGATGGGGTTTTATTGAAATTCGATTGGGTAAGTGTTCTTCACCTAGAATCTAACATATTCCATGATTTTGCCTCTATTTTCATCATTTAATTTTTGTTTTGAGTTGAGAAAAATGTTGGTTTGAAAGAAAATTTCTAAAATAAAAAATCGTGATTTGAGGGTCCAAATGGTATCGGAATTCGATAAATTTTATATGGTTGAACTTGTATTGGAATGGGTATTCGAATTTTGTAAAATTTGACGGGTTCTGAGGTGTGAGCCCGAGGGTCGACTTTTGGGTCAATTTTTAGGTTTTTGTAAAGATTGAAACTTTATTACCCGGAATAGTTCCTTACAAGTTTCATGTGTATTTTGAAGTTGTTTTAGTTGATTTTGAGCCGTTCGGAGATCTTTTTGCCAGAGAAGTTCATTTTAGAGTATCGGGTTGTCGTCTTGTGGGGTGGTTGGTTTGACTTTTGAGTGGAACTAATGAAATAAGGAGAAAGGTGCACTGTTT
>ML265195.1:625-13284 GCA_005239495.1 Nicotiana undulata | reverse complement strand
CACATTTGGCGTCTTAGGAATTTTCCAGAATTCGTGCTAAAAGGAAGGATGGAGCTTAGCCTTACCATACCTTACCAACGAACGACTGAATGCCAGTAGTTCCTTCACGAACGTTGTTCCTTACGTCCTAATCTTCGCAAACACTATATATATGCATCTTATACGCACCTATAAACAGTTCATAATTGAGTTTAAATCGGCAGATTTTCCATATGACCCTAACTTGACGAAACGTCCGTAGAACTTTGTAAAAACGATCATAAAAGAGTCCGAAGATGATTACCTTGGCAAACCAAGTATAAAGTTTGAAAAAACAGCAAGAACAACAAATTCCTACCTTCCAAAAATAGCTCCAAACACAGCTAATAGAAGCGGGAAACGATTGCAAGGCGTAGAGATTGCGTTTCTAGGCACGGGAGCAAACTTTAACGATAGAAATCGTCACAAACGTACCTTAATCACTCAAGACCACCATGGAACCCTCTATTCAACTTTCTCACTGTTTTGGGACGAAGGTGAAATGTTTTTGGGTCTTAAAAGTCGGATTTTCCGACTTATACTACTTGTTTGACCCGACCCGGCTCGCGACCCGGTTTCAGCCCGGACAGTCTGTGGTAAAACAGTCATAACTTCTTACTCCGATGTCGGTTTGATGTGAGGTTTTTTTGGTTGCGAACTAGACTCGTAGACCTTCGATTCGGTAGGTTGTGGGTCCCATAACTCTTTATATATTGGGAGAAATTATCTGATACATTTGACCCAAAGTTTAGAAAATTTATTAGAGAAATTTACGATAACTTTTGCCGACCTTTATTTCGCAACTTGCTTGACTCCAAAAATTAACATGTGACCTGTGTGATATTATAATACCTCATAACACATTATTCTTAGCATATTAGACACTCTTAGTCTTATCCCACAGGTGCAAGTTAACTTAAACCTTCCGAACGTGCGGGGTGCTACCCGAGTCATTTCTTTAACCACAAACCTTTGTTTAAGGGATTCCTTTGACCTAAAGCTTTAGTTTTGTTTCCTTGATATTACTACACATTTTCAGTCTTATTCTTCCAATGTGCTATACGCAATCATATATACCTTATATAACTACGCCACATTACGTATTTTACGTAAGAGAAGAGAGAAAAATAACACGTGGGGTTTCACACAATATATCTATAAATGGACCGGGAGAATGTCCTAGGGGTGAGAAGGCCTATCCGATCAGGCTGGGATCGGACACTATGCCGTATACATGGATGACTTGATATTGTGATATGATTATGATATGATGATTATCATTGTCGTCACTATTTCAGTTGAGATAGCCTAGCCGATCGAGCAGAGATCGGACTCCGTGTGCAGTGCACATGCCACAGTGTTAGCCTAGCCGATTCGGGCAGAGATCGGACTCCGTGTGACCAAGCCACGGTGGTGATATGTGATGTGATTGAAATTCGGACCTCACCTAGGATTGCTTAGTGGATCAAGAAGAGATCGGACTCCGTGTGACAACAACACGGTGGATCAGTAATAATAATAATAAGATGAAACTTAAAAGAACATAATCCAAATGATGGAAAAACGGGAGGAGGGATGTGGAAATTCTTGTTTGTGTTCTCCCTTGCTTCGGTGCATTGTTGTCTGATACCACTACTTGAGTTTGAGTGTTGATGTTTATCCTATCTAGAGTAGGTTTGTTCATACATACTAGTACTATTCAATGGTACTAACGTCCTTTTTTGCCGAGGCGCTACATCTTTTAAATGGATGTAGGTGGTTCTGTAGCAGGTAGCGCTGATTGCCGATAGTGGTGCCTTTCCTCCATCCCTTCAGCAGTTACGGTGAGCCCCACTTCCTCTCGGGGTTGTGTGTAGTTCATGTTGTCTCATTTTGTATATGTCGTTCTTTTGAGGCATAGACGGGGCCTTGTTGCCGGCAAGTCTATGTATTCTTTTGCGTACTCTTAGAGGCTCCATAGACATTATGTGGGTTGTAAATATATATTTTGGGTAGTTGTTGTACTTAATACGTATGTTTTGGTAAGATCAAATGTCAAAGCGTTAAAAGAGGAAAAATGGACTTTATGTTGTGAATCCACGCTTTTGATTCTCTCTTTCTATTTCATATGAATAATGTATGATATAAGCACGGGGAAACGCATTGGGTAGGAAAGGCAAATCAGGTTCGCTTGACCGGGTTCATTCGGTTAGGCACCAGTCCCGTCCCTCGCTTTTGGGGTGTGACACTATCCCGCATCTGGCATGAGGTTAAGCTCTACCTCCATATTGTATAAGGCTAAGCTCTGCCTCCATCTGCATAAGGCTAATCTCTGCCTCCATCTGCATAAGGCTAATCTCTGTCTTCATCTGCATGGGACTAAGCCATGTCCCGCATCTTTCATGAGGTTAAGCTCTAGCTGTACATTTGCATAAGGCTAATATCTGCCTTCATCTGCATGGGACTAAGCCATGTCCCGCATCTTGCATGAGGCTTAGCTCTGCCACCCATCTGCATAAGGCTAATCTCTGCCTTCATTTGCATAAGGCTAATCTCTTCCTTCATTTGCATGAGACTAAGCTCTGTCTCCATACCTGCATGAGGCTAAGCTCTGCCTCCCATATGCATAAGGCTAATATCTGCCTTCCTCTGCATAAGGCTAATATCTGCCTTCATTTGCATGAGACTAAGCTCTGTCTCCATACCTTCATGAGGCTAAGCTTTGCCTCCAATTTACAGTTTTCACCGAGACTAAACGCTGCCTCTCCGTCATTATCTACTCTGCTCTTCTTTCGGGCTAAGCTTTGCCCTCCATTTCACAAGACTAAGCTTTGTCTTGTTGACATCATATTATTGCATTTCATGGGATGATATATCGCCAACCTGTCCAAAGGCGTCATAGTCTAAAGGCATCATCCTCATAGCCGGAAGACACCATATCATGGACCGAGGATCTCTCCAAAATTGCATATCATTATTCAAAGGCGTCATAGTCTAAAGGCATCATCCTCATAGCCGGAAGACACCATATCATGGACCGAGGATCTCTCCAAAATTGCATATCATTATTCAAAGGCGTCATAGTTCGGAGGCACCATCTTCATGGCCCGAGAACATCATTTCATGGCCTGCGAATCCCTACGCCCAGGACATCATGGTCTACGGACGTCATCCTTAACCATCCGTAGACAACTTTTCATTGTCCAAAGGGAACCTGCATCATGTTTAAATTTCCACACAATATATGCTTGTAGTATCTCTATTTGCAGGTGACCGGCAAGCAACTACTATCCCAGCAAGAGCGATCCCGCTCCATTTCCCTCAAACTGTTTCGCTCGGTCAAAATTGTCCATCATGTCTTTACCCGACAACTCTTTCATCCTTTTCGGGTAAAGAGGGGCAGCTGTTGATACACAATTTTTTCTAAAAAAATTTAAATTGCATATATACCTTCAAAATCATGCATTGGCATTAATTGGCATTTTTCCACAATTTTTATAATTGTTTATTAATTTGTCCAGCATTTTCTTTCTAATAAATAATTACAAAATTGCATCACAAATGATTCCAAAGATATTTCTTGATATAATTTATTATTTATGGTCTTATTAAGTTCGAATTATTCCATAAATAGCCAAATTGGCAGCTTTTGGCTATAATTACAATAACTTTGCAATTATAGCCCATGCATATAATTTTGTGTTATTTTTACCAGAAATTAGTCTTTTGTATTTTTAATACTAAATAATCATTTTAAAAATATTTTTATGCATAAAATTTATTTATTATAATTAGTAATTATTTTATAAATTATTTTAACTAATTTATTTGGGTGTTTAACAAATAGCCATTTATTATTTCAATTCTGGCCTAATTAAGTCATCCCAAATACCTCTATAACCAGCCCAATACACCCAGGCCCAAATCCTACCCAAACCCGACCCAGTTCTTGATTAATCTCGGTCGTTGATTATTTGTGATCATTGACCCAGATTAATTTTTTCCTAATTTAATCTAAATGCCCCCCCCCCTAAACCCTTCACTCTCCTCTCACACTATGTCGTCACCCTTCACTCTCCTCTCCAAATCCTCTCTACCCTAACCCTAATTCCCCCACGATGATGCTTACATACCATCGACTATGGTGGATTATCACCATCCTTCAGCCTTAACGGCCCTCCTACGACGGGAGTTTGCTATCTTTGAGGTCCTCAAGGGACCAGTGAACAGTACACTCACACCTTTGGCCTGTCATTACCAGTCTCAGGTCGCCATGGCTCGATTTGAGTAAGATCGTCCTATTTTTGGCTAAACCTATGGTTTCTAAGTCGGTATTTTCATCTCTGGGTTATTTTCTCAAAACCCTAATCTCATCTCTTAAACCTTTTAAATCTGTACAGATCTGAGAAGGATCAAACTATTTTTACTTGTTTTTATGAGAAACCTTCTGGTTTTCAAAGTGTCTTTTCATTTTTCCTAACTAGGATTGCTGAAAATATTTCTTCAAAAAATCGATTCCTGGTCTTTTTAAACTGCTTACTCTCTGATTCTTATGAGTTTTAATCGATTATGTTGAGTTTCTTCTCAACCCTAACTAGTTCATGTTGAAACCTCTAATTTTGCACTCTGCTTGGATTGTGAAGTTCGTCTTTGTTTATTTGATTCTGCTATGTGTTTGATTCTCATGAATACTGCTTCATTTAATTTGAATATTTTGTGATTTACCCTAGTATGTCTTATTAGGGTTTCAGATTTGATTCCTTCTGTTTATACTCGATTTATCTGCCTGTTCATGGAAGCTTATGTTAATTTCCTTAAAATTAGTACTATTTCGATTCTTTGATTCTCTGATTCACTGTGATGATACTTACATGTTGATTTCCGACTATTTTCCCTATTTTCACAACCTTTTAAATTATCTCTTACCTTATTCTGTGATTGGCCGTGTTATTTGTTGATTTTTACTACTCATTTCCTTAATTGAACCCTTTGTGTATTTACCCCTAATTACCTACCCCATACCTAAGTTATTGATTTCTTTCCTTAACTGTTTCTTGTTCTTTACCGTTGGTGAACTACTCCCTTAATTAAGGGAAGACCTTACTAATTTTATTCTTAATTGATTTTGTAATTGTCCTTAATTACTGAACAATTGATTGTTTACCTTATTTACCTAGCTCTCAACTATTATATTCCCTTTTCTATTTCTCACTAGACACAAACACTGGTTCAGCAATTCTCTCTTACACTTAAAATCTTTCTGCACTTTCTTGTTACTTTCTACTTCTATTGAACTAGCCGGTTGTAAGCCAAGGCTAGTTATTGCACCACACTTGCTCTATATTCTGTGTCTGCTCTCCTTAACTGGTATGTTCTGATTCAATTTCAAGTTCTAAACTCTATGTGTTCTATTATTGCTTTCGTCCACTGATTGCCAGTCTTGTTCCTGTTTATTATTTGGATGTTCAATATGTGACTAGCATGCCTAAATCTCTATTTCACCTAGCATGCATGTACTACCCTGTTTAGTTACTAGCCTATAGGAATTTTGATTAGCATGTCTTGAACCTGTCTCTCACCTCTTTAGCATGTCTCAACCTAGCCTTAATCCATATGTGTATGTTTGATTGTTTGTCTGTTTGTTTACTCAGTTTCTGGTATTAATCTACTTTTCTAAGTTATTTACTACCCCCTAAGTAATCCCGATTCTATGTTCAACTCTATCTAGTGTAACTATGTTCTCAACTGTATGTTCTGAAATCCATTTGTCTGTATCATTAGATGTATGATTAATTTCTTTAATCATGTAAACTTCTGGTAGGTTCTGTGTTACTGTTGTTATATGTTTCACCCTATGTATTCTATATGTCCCTGATTCCCCAATACCCCTGTGTGAACATTTTTGTTAGTGGTACTGGATTTGTTTGCTCTGTAGCTAATCAGGTTGCTTGCTGAATTTTCTAAATACTCACACTGGTTTTTCAAGTTGTTTCACTACTAATCAGTTCATTTTCAAAACTCCTTTACCTCTTGAATCAATTCAATGATGTTTCTCTTATCAAAACCTTTTTCAATACTATGTCAAGCACTCTCACTTTACTCTTAAGTCACTAGGTTCTGCCCCTCCAGTGTGTGACTGCCTTGGGATCCTTTGAAATCCCTCTGAATTTTGACACACTGAAGCTGGCCCTTCCACACTGCACTTACTCAGTTCTTGCTATGAAAGTCTAGGTGTGAGCACTGCCCGGGATCCTTGAGGTCCTTAGGGAAGTCTGACACACCTGGACATGAAATTAGCTATGAAACTCTTGGCAGTTGAGGTTATGGAAGGCCTGGTATTCTCAGGATGTATCTGGGCCTACTTCAGTCACCCTATAGTTTAATTTTCTTTTCATTTATGTAATTCATTCAGCCATTAGTCTGTATAATTAATTGTAAATAGATATTGGGGTGACTAGTGAAAATGGGGCGGCTAGCCGTATAGTATTGTAGACATTACTGGGTAGAAAGCATGTTGTAGGCCTTACATTATGTGTGTTTGCATTATAATCCATGTCTTAGGGTTAATGTGTTCATTTTCATACAAAATCATGCTCAATATGCATTAGGTATCATGTGCTTAGGGTTTCATATCTACTACTTTAGCATATTACATGTCATTAATCCATGATTCAATGTTGCATAAGTATTCGCACTTAGAAATCCTGCTATTAGGTTAATAAACAACCATCAACACAAATCTATCACTCCTGTGCATTTAGACACCATGTTCTAAGGGATTTTATTTTGCATTTATGTTTAACACGCCTAGTCTAATTACAACAAGTCAGTGATCTACGAAAAGGCATAAAACAGTCTCACATAGATGTCATATTTCTGAATAAAATTGGTATCAATCCATTCATTTTCAGATTCGTATCATCTAGAACAACATGTTTGTTGGTTGAATAACTTCAACATTGTTTAAAATAATTCGTATTATGCACATTGCCACGCCTAGGAAAACCTTAAGTAACTAATCTCTATAAAACTAAAACTGCATTTGATTGTGTTTACTGCTAAGTTTTACAGGTCTTAAAATGGTAGTCAAACCATTAGGATCCTGCGCTGAGTTTTAAACAAGCATTCCTATTGTGTATATTAAGGTTCACCTAGATATCCTGTCCTAAGATTTCTTTAAAACTACCTGTATTTGTGCTTTTGAGACGTGCTGCTTATGTGCATTACATGTGGAGGTAAACCTGAGCCTCTTAACTGTCTCTTTCAATTTATCTACTAGTCCTATTTGTTATTTACTTGTCTCCTAGAATTTTCCCTTTTAAAACCTTAGGGGTTTGTCTAGAACTACCCATACTTAGAGGTCCTAAACGCCTCTGGGACCACAAGGAAGGGACGGGTAACAGCACGCTTAGAGATCGCTAAATCAAATTCTCTTAATAACCACTAAGGGGTGGGATAATGGGTAGATAAGGATATGATGATTGTGCGCTAATGCAACGTGTAGCCCCTCGTTGAGGAGTGATTATTGGGCATTGCATAGGTGTGATCCTTTAGGATAAACAACTTAGGATTTCCCTTTAGCCTTTTACATATGTGTTCTTAGACTGCTAATCCACCAAGACTGTTATTTGTTTACATATGTGTGCTTAGACTATCTATTTTCTACTTGATGAATTCACAAAGTAAGTTTGGCTGGGACCCACAGTTGTGGACTTTGAGGGGTGCCTAAGACCTTCCCCTTGAAGTAATTTCAAGGCCTTACCCAATCCCTGGTTACTCAATCTGTGTTATAAATGACCCGTAGTAGGTGCCCTAACACACCTTAATTTTTTAGGCGGCTACTCTTCAAACTCCTTATATCCCATACCAAAAGGAAATGATTTTTCCCAATAATGTCGAATACCCTGACCAATCTGAAAGGATAGGAAAAAGGGGGTGCGACACCCTTTCTCCTTCTCCTGAATTGATTTCTTTTGATTATGCAACCACTGTTTGGTTCCCCGATGTGGTTCAGAACCTACCGGGTGGATAAGAAATTATATTCCGCCTTTCCATACAACAAGAAATCTTGGCATGATTTTGCCAAGACGCGGTGACAGGACAAGAACCATGGTAATCCCTTCTTGCCGTTGTTTCCGAATTTCATATAAGTACACTTTGTAGTAGTAAATTTGATATACCATGCCTTTGCAGGCCACAGGGAAGACCGACCCCTCTCGGTGAAGAGGAAACTTTGAAATAAGACAAGGGTAAGAAGAGGAAGAAGGAGACATCGGTTGAGTCTCAAAAATCAAAGAAGCCCAAGGCCCGTAAGCCCAAGATTGATGCCACGGTCTTGACCCCGTTAGCAGCTGCAAGTCTTTGTACTTACGAAGATTATGATGATGATGATCGCCCTTTGGTACAAAGGGTAAGATAAGGTGATGAAGCTTCGGGTGATGCTGGGCAGAAAGTCGTTAAGCTAGAGATAGCCGGTGCGGACCCATCTCACGCTGAAGAGGCCCTCGAGGAGGGTGCAGGCGCAGTCCCCGAGTCACTTGCCGGACATGGTATAGTCCCTGTTGATGAGTTCAGAGGGCCGGAATCTAAAAATTTTCCGGGTCGAGGAGAAACCCCGATAAGTTAATGTCGTGGGTGGCTTTGAATCGGGCCCCATGTTTTCGCCAGGGGAGATAACAGAAGCCCAAAATAGGGGTGTTGCCGATGTGGGGGCCTCCTAGGGAGAGTATGATACTTTAAATTATTATTTCATCGGTCTCGAGGAGGATACCGATTTTGATGCCTCCGTTGCTTTTGAGGAGGCTGGAAAGCTTCAAAACCAGGTAACTCTCTTTGACATATCACTTGTGCTTTGCATTTCTATCCCTGTTTGTCTAACTTCTTTCTTTCGTATTGCATGTCAAGAAGTTGTATGACCAGGACTTTTCTAAGCTTCAAGATGATCTTGTTTGGCGCGAGGAGGACCTTGAGAAGCTTACCTCGGCGCTAAATGAGTCAAAGACTTCCTCTGCCCTAAAGGATGAAGAGCTGAATGAGCTTCGGGCCAGTCTGAAGGGAGTGCATCAAGAGCGAACAGGCTTCGCTGAGCAGGTAATATGGCACTCATGAATTCATTTTCTTACTCTCATAAGTTGGTGCTCACTAACTTGATTCATCTTTGAAGATAGAGTAGAAGAATGCCTTGGTGAGGCAACTTCACGAGGAGGTCGCAGCCAAGGAATTTGAGGTCCTCGATTTGAAGAGGCAGAATGAGGTCGTGGCCTCGGAGACGGACCTTTTGCATGGAGAGTTGACCTCGACTCGGGATCTTCTCCGGAGTCCCTAGGAGGAGGCCACTTCATTATCTGCGGCCAAGTCCGAGGCCGATGAGTACGTAGCCTCATATAAGAGAGATGTTGCCACCGCCAATAATCGGGCTAGGGAGATCTCCGAAAAGGCTGGGCTAAAACTGGCTCGGGCCATTGCCCATACCCGTTCACAAGCTAGGAGGAAGGCCCTCGAAGAAGCAAACGCCAAAGGTGCCGATCTCTCTGCTGAGATTGAGAAAGCCAGGGCCTTAGAAGAAGAATCAGCACTTTCAACTTCTTTGGACGAAGACTCTGGAAGTGATTCAGACAGCAGTGAGGGAGATGAGGGTGAAGAGTAGACTAGCTTGTTGTCTTTCCTTTTTCTTTCCTTTCTTTTTGTGCATGGGCTCCTCAGATGAGCTTTGTAGAGATCCCTATGTAAATACTTTTTTTTTTTTGAATGCAAAGATTTCTTTGTTTTTGTCTCCGATTTTTCCCTTCAGTGTTTGAGCAAAGTTAGTCTTCGAAGTTTAATTTCAGCTCTTTAGAGCTCATACTCATGGTAACAGAGATCCTCGAGATCGGGCACCATCTCGAGGCTAGATTGATAACTCTATTAAAGTTCTTACTTGGAGTAACAGAAATCCTCGAGATCGGGCATCATCTAGAGGCTAGATCGATATTGATAGCTCCTTAGAGCCCATAATTATAGTGACATAAATCCTCGAGATCGGGCACCATCTCAAGGCCAGATTGATATTGATAGCTCCATAGAGCCCATGACTATAATAGCAGATATCCTTGAGATCGGGTACCGTCTCGAGGCTAGATTGATAGCACTTTTAGAGCTCATTCCTATAGTGGCAAGGATCCTCGAGATCGGGCACCATCTAGAGGCTAGATTGATATGGGGACCTTAATCCCTTGAACGCTGCATGACAGCGTCATTCATATGACATGATTGTGAAGTGACTGAGGTGGTCCCACCGGCAAACGTCCCCAAAAGTAGTAATGGCACGGTGTAAATACCCATAAAATTTCTTGCTTAAAATAATGGCCGAACGAGTCCTCGAGTTGCTTTTACTGTGGAAATTCCTAAAACGGACCTAATTTGAACAAAAAGTACCCCGGGAGCTAAGGAATTAAATTTTCCAGAAATTGGGTGTTATGTGACGCACTATGCGATCGCATAACGTATATGCGGACCGCATAGTGGTCGTATACAAAGGCAGATCACTTCCCAACTGAAGGAAAACTATGCGGTCCAATCTGCGACCGCATTTCAGTTATGCGGATCGCATAGCTGTCGCATTATTGCCTTTGAGTTTTGGGGAGGGGTGTTATGCGACACACTATGTGATCGCATAAAGAGTATGCGGACTGCATAGTGGTCGCCTACCTGGGCAGATTGTTTTCAAATTTTGGCCCACCTGAGGGCCATTCTGCGGTCCAATATGACCGCATGTCAGGAATGCGATCACATTCCTGACCGCATATTCGACACGGTCTTTTAATTTTCTAAATTTTTATACCCGACCCAAGTTTCATTTAACCCCTGTCCCCTTTCATTTTAACTGGTTTCTAAACAAAATAGAGAGAAGTGAGAGTGGGTTCTAGGGAGAGAAGTCCTCATCTTCCCCAAATTGGTCCTCCATCTCTACCCGGGCTTGGAAGTTTATCGAATAGTCGTTATCTTCTTCATCATAAGAGGTAAGTCTTCACCCTATTTTTCTCAAATTCTAGGAATTTAAATAAGAATAAAACACACATAGGTTGGTTCTTGAGGATGAAAAGTTGGGACCTTGCATGCATGTGAATAATCTTCCATAACCTAGTAAAGGGAAGCAAGTAGAGTAATCTTTCACTAAAAAGGGTTTAGTCAATCTAAGGGATCACATAGTGTTTGATAAAATGCTCAAATGAATTCGAGACTCCTAATTCTAAGGTAAATATGCCGCATTATGAACTAGATTGACGGTTCTAGACGGTTCGGTGAATTGCAATAGAAATTAAAAAGGGAAACTCGACTCCAGGTATGTATGGCTAACTTTAATCTTTGTGAAATCGCTTTGTGGTGTTCGAGCATACAGTACGCGTATTGGTATGAATATGTGCAACTGGTTGTCCGAATAGTGTTGAAGCGTGAAGTGTATTACTTGTTTGTCTTTAGTTGATCACCACACTACTATGCTATGTGAAACGATGCTAGTAGGATAATGAATCCAAGAGTATGAATGTATATGCTAAAGGCTGTGTAAAAAGTAATGAAAAGGATTTGTTGGGTGATGTAATTGAATAAAGAGGTTGTGGAAATATCGTATATAATTCACTGTTTTGTAAGGTTTGTTGTGGCACGATTTTCTTTTTATACGTACTATGGGTTGTAAAGAAGTTGTATTCTTATTGCTGAAATTTTCTGTGATTGAACTATGAATTGTCATCGTTGATATGAGATATGATTGCTTGGTGGGATCAGGT
Organism: Nicotiana undulata; assembly: GCA_005239495.1. Lineage (NCBI taxonomy): Eukaryota > Viridiplantae > Streptophyta > Magnoliopsida > Solanales > Solanaceae > Nicotiana > Nicotiana undulata. The sequence goes on along the minus strand of ML265195.1, from coordinate 1,522 downwards.
TGCGCACCGCAACAGGAGGGATAAGGGTGATATGTGAGAAGTGATAAGGATGTAATTGTGATTGTCCGGTGGGATCGGGTTGCACGCCGCAACAGAAACACAACAAATGATTGTGATTGTTCGGTGGGATCGGGTTGCACGCCGCTACAGAAACATAATAAATGATTGTGATTGACAGGTGGGATCGGGTTGCGCTCCGCAACAGAAGAAATAAGGGTGAAATGTTGAGAAGGGACAAGGGTGGANTTTGCCGGGGGCGCTACATTCTTGTGATAATTGTAGGTGGTTCTATAGCAGGTACTCCAGCCCACCGACAGTAGTGCCTCCTCTACGTTTTACCAGCTGTTTTGGTGAGCCCCTCTCCTCTTGGGGCCCAGTGTGGTTCATGCCACCTCTTCTTCCGGATTTTTATTTTGGTATTTGTGTAAGGTATAGCCGGAGCCTTGTTACCGGCAAGTATTATATAACTCCTTCGTACTCTTAGAGGCTCTGTAGACACGAAATGTGGGTTATATACATATGTATTTTTGGCAGTATGACTTGTAGACCACGTAAAGTAAAATTGTGTGTTATGTATATTTTGTAAGTATTGTACCACATGTTGGTAATGACAGAAATCTATGATTTAATTTCAAATTGTAAGAATGCATCTTAATTATAATTGAATAATGTCCATCAGAAATTTTAGGGTACTACGTGGGAGGAAAAAAGGAATCCAGGTCCGCTTGACTGGGGCTACCCGGTCGAGCATCGGTCGTGTCCCTTGGTTTTGGGGCATGTCAAACTTTGTATCAGAGCCTAAGGTTTTAAAAGAGTCCTAGGATGTCTCGGAGCCGTGTCTAGTAGAGCCCTTCTTATCGGTGTGTTGTCGACCACATCTATAATTAGGGGGCTACA
>ML265193.1:69014-94232 GCA_005239495.1 Nicotiana undulata | reverse complement strand
ACTTGGAAAAGAACCCCGCGAAGAAAAACCAAGGGAAATTCATTGCTAATTACTAACAGTGAGGCTGCATCCAACTATCTAATTGTTTTTTTATATACACAAATAACATATGCACGAGGACAACCCAGGTTAACGATAAACAACACAAGTATGTACAATAGTTTACCGATAACTTCGAAGATAACATATAACACAAAAACAAGTACAATAGTTCAATGATTTCAAAAAGTAAATTGTTTGTACAAGGCTATCATCCCACCCCCAACCAAAAAGCATGCATTGTCCCCAATGCATAGGAATTGTAAAACAGAGTTAGGGTCTCCTTGGGGCGAACTAAGCGTTGTGGGATTCTGTAGCCTGCTGAGTGACAGTGGGGTCACCATCTAAAAGTTGTGGTGGTGGTAGAGCTGCTAAAGACTTAGCTGGAGGGATGACTGCTGCTAGTAATGAAGGAGTTTCCAACTGTCCAAAAACTGAAGGTGGGACCTGAGAGCTGCTGGTCTCGCCTGCTGATGGCGGAATGTCTGACGATGTGGCCTGACTAGCTCTGTCAGCTAGTGAACGCTCTATTGCTAACTCCACGTGAGCTTCTTCTTCTTCCTCCGCACCTGTGGTGACGGCAACCTGCTTGCCCTTCTCCCGAGGGCTCTCATCATCATTGGACCATGACTCCTCATCCGTCTCTGCCTCGCCTGTCTCCCCACCCTCGGACTCTGCAGGATGTCCGGAGTCATCCCCCGAAGGGATGTCAACTGGCATAGGGGGAGGTGGAGGCTGGGAGGCTCCAACAGTCTGGGATGCCGGGGTTGTCATCAGGGTAGAGAAATCAAGACCTAGTCCAGTCTCAGACATGCCCGCTCCCTGCTCTCCTTCCTTGGGCATGAAGGAGGATAGATCAAACTCCATATGCTGCAACTTTTGGAGCTCAGTCTTAAGTGTAGCCACATCAGTGCGGAGCTTTGGCAAATCTACAACCTCACCTCGCTCTATCTTCTCAATTCTCACCTCAAGCCCCTTCAGGCGGCCCTCATAACATGTGTGCTGCTGCTGTAGGGCCATCACTGATGACTGAATGGGGGTCAGGGCTTGCCTGATCAGTGCAGGGAGGTCCTTCAGAAGCTTTTCTACCTTAGCATTTGTATGGTGAGCTAGGAGATCGAGCCTCGAAAGAATTGGCAATGAGGTAGATGGCTTGGTAATAGTCTGAGGGGTCGGCTGTGGAGCATTAGTGGATGTCCCTGTAGTCTGAGGTGCAATAGGAGTCTGGGAGTCTAAGATGTCTGTCTCAGTAGGAATCTGGATCTGAATCTCCGGAGGAACAACAACTACCTTTGTCATCGCATCACTAATGCGTGTGTTGTCGATATCCTTCTTCGTTTTTCCCATCTTGTCAGAATGTGGCATTGTAGGAACTTCCAAAGCCTTATAGAGTGCTGTGATCAAGCATGGGAAAGGAAATGATGTGGCTTTCTACCATGCCCGGACCCCTATCTCTTTGGAAATGATGTCACCCACATCAATCGTGATCCCGGTCATAATGCACGCAATGAGAATAGCTTTCTCAATGCTTGTTTCTGTTTCATTCCGGGTTGGGATCAAGCGGGAAGTGACAAACCTGAGCCATAATCGACCCTCACGTGTAAGATCCTCCTTGTATATTTTGTGTAGAGAATTAATCCAGGCTGGTTACCCTTGGCAATCACTGATGCAACCCAAGCTCGCTCACCATCTCTGTTGGCCAATTTGGCCTCATACTCAGCTGTACTCGGGCACTCAGCTGAGAAATAATAATCATTAATTGCCGCACTATCACAGAGTACCTGCTTCCCCCGAACTAGGATAGTCTCGCAAAACATTTTGTTGCGTTTGTGGTGAGCTGTTCTGGAGGCCCCATAAGATGCATAGAACTCCCGCACCAATGTTTCATTAAATTCCCCAGGAAACTCAGTGAAGCACTCCCATTTTCTATTTTTGATGTTTTCTAAAATGTGGGGATAATGCTCCCGTAGACCATTCAGACTCAATTGCTTCTCGACAAGAATTTTCCATTTTGTGAGCCTTTCCTTATACAGACATCTAGAACTACGGGACTCAAACCGAAGCTGGAAAGCATCTCCGCATTTCCATCTTGCCTTACCCTGCAGATCAACATCTGGAAACGTCTCCTCCTCATCAGACTGGGAGGGACGTTCATCAATAGATTGTGGTTGTGCTTGTTGTGAATGTTTTGCTGGTGGTGCTTGACGGCTGGAGGAAGCCCTTTTATTGGATGAAGAAGTATGCATTTGGGGAGGAATATCTACAAAGAAACAAGGTGTGAGCGATGTAGCAGACATCAGTAGAAATTTTACTATGAAAATCAACTATGCGACAGGTTATGCGATCGCATAACTCTATGTGGTTCGCAAACCCATCGCAAAGTAGTCATCTACTGAAGATAGTTAATAATGCGATGACTTATGCGATCACATATCCATTATGTGGTTCGCATAGTCATCGCAGAATCAAGCACTAGAAAAGGTCATCACCTTATGCGATTGCATAACCTACCGCAAAGGTGGATTTGCGATCATAGAACTGCCACAAACATCATGTGAATTTAGGCTCTCGACTGTTGAAGTATGTGACGGCTCCGCGGTCTGCATATCAACTATGCGATCACAGAGCTGCCGCATTGTGGCATCTTCCTCACCTTGCCTAGGGCTTATTATGCGACAGGAATGCGGACCGCAAAACTACTATGCGGCCCGTAGAGGCTATCATTTTCATAGCTTCTTTTAGCACAACAATGGCAACCCCAAATTTGTGACCTAACAAGCTAGACCTAACAAGTTCTTCAGGTATCCCCCACCCCCATTACACACAGGTAAATCACGGATGAAATGGGAAAAATGAGAAAAAATCAAAAGAACAAATATAAAAAAATTGAAACCAAACTAAAAAGAAACTAAAAGGAATCTAGATCAGAAGAGGGGGACGTACCAGTAGAGGGTGAAAGAGAAACAACAATTACGAAGTGAGTCAACAAATGTTTCCGTTGCTAATCCGTTCAATTCAAGCTAGCCATTTCTCTTCTTCTTGTTCTTTTTGTTTTGTTTTTTAAGTGTGAAAAGTATGTGTTAGTGGGGTATTGATGATGGTTATGCGACAGGGGGTAAGGGTACGTACCTGGAGACTCTACGGCGTGTAAGTGACCGCAGAACACGGTATGCGATCGCATACTCGTTATGCGATGACTTGTTACTCAGGTGACTTATCGTTTATAATGCGATGCACTATGCGATCGCAGAACCAAAATGCAGTTCGCATAGTGCACCTTCTCATCGCATTCTAGCCGCCTCTTTTGGTCAAACTAACTGTCCAGGTCTGCGACCACACTACGATCCGCATAGTTAAAATGCGATCGCATATGTGTCGCAGACTTCTCAAGATTTCTTTGCTTCCCTTTCACTAGCAGTTTTACCCTATTTTGTGATTTTTTTTACTTACCTACACTCTAACGCACACTTTAAATTGCTCAATTAAATCTAATTACAAAATCTAAAATTTACAGGACAAAAAGGGTGTTACCACACATGGGTTGCCTCCCATGAAGCGCTTGATTTAACGTCGCGGCACGACAAAGTTGGCCTTCTTTATGTTCACTCATTGGTCGGGCATGGACAATCTTTGAGAGTCAATTGCTCCACCGCATGTGTTTCTCCATCTGTGCCCAAGTAATGATTGATGCGGTGGCCATTTACTTTGAAAGTGCGGAGCCCATCCTCAGATGCTAATTCCATAGCTCCAAATGGGGATACATCTACCACTTTGAACGGACCGTACCACTTTGATTTGAGCTTGCCCGGAAACAATTTGAGTCTTGAGTTGAAGAGAAAAATCAAGTACCCCGACTTGAACTCCCTTTTTAAGATCTTTTTGTCATGGATAAATTTCATTCTCTCCTTGTACAAAATTGCACTTTCATATGCGTGGAAACGGAATTCCTCCATTTCATTGAGTTGAGTTAGCCTCAAGTTTGCAGCTTCAGTCCAGTCCAAGTTCAACTTCTTTAGAGCCCACATGGATTTATTCTCCAGTTCTACAGGTAGATGACAAGCCTTACCGAAGACTAACCGGTATGGAGAAGTACCAATGGGAGTCTTGTACGCCGTGCGGTATTCCCACAATGCGTCATCTAGCTTCCTTGACCAGTCGGTCCTATTTGCATTAACCATCTTTGCTAGAATATTCTTGATATCCCGGTTGGAGACTTCTACTTGGACACTTGATTGGGGATGATAAGGTGTGGCCACCTTATGCCTGACACCGTATTTCTCTAGCAGCCCCGTGAAAGCCTTGTTGCAGAAATGAGACCCACCATCACTAAGACTGGCTCTAGGAGTGCCAAACCTTGTGAATATATTTTTCTTTAAGAACGCGATCACACTCCTTGCCTCATTGTTTGGTAAGGCAATTGCTTTAACCCATTTGGACACATAGTCCACAACCACTAGAATATACTTTATGCCCCATGAACTCACAAAGGGGCCCATAAAGTCAATACCCCACACATCAAAGATTTCAACCTCCATCACAAAGTGCATAGGAATTTCATGCCTCTTGGAGATTGATCCCTGCCTCTGGCATTGGTCACAAGACTTGACCATTTGGTTGGCATCATGATAGATCGACGTCCATTAATAACTACATTCAAGCACTTTTTCCGCCATTCGATTACCTCCATGATGACCACCCACCGGTGAGTCATGGCATGCCTTTACAATTTGCATCATCTCTTCCTCTGGAACACACCTTCTAATGATGTTGTCCGCACAGATACGGAACAAGAATGGCTCTTCCCAATAATATAACCGACACTCTCTCAAGAACTTCTTCTTTTGGTATGCTTCCAAATCATCTGGAATGAGGTCACTAACGAAGTAGTTGGCAATATCGGTGTACCAAGGAGTGGATGAAGAAGATAATGCCAAGATGTGCTCATCGGGAAAGGCATCATTGATATCAAGATTATCCTTTGGTCGTCTGTCTTCTTCAATCCTAGAGAGATGATCCCCACTTGGTTTTCGGTGCCTTTTCGTTCCTTGAATTCAAAGTCAAATTCTTGCAATAAGAGGACCCACCGACTTAGTCTTAGTTTGGCATCTTTCTTCGCCACGAGGTAGCGAAGAGCGGCATGATCGGTGTAGACCACCACCTTAGATCCCAACAAATAAGCTCGGAATTTTTCAAAGTCATACACAATGGAAAGAAGCTCTTGCTCCGTCACCGTATAGTTCATTTGCGCGTCGTTGAGTGTCTTGCTTGCATAATAAATCGGATGGAGAACTTTGTTATGCCGTTGACCCAAGACTGCTCCAATTGCTACACCACTGGCGTCACACATGAGCTCGAATAGAAGAGACCAATCTGGTGTGACAATAATAGGTGTCGTGGTGAGATTCTCTTTGAGCTCCTCAAATGCCTTGAGGCACTTGTCATCAAACACAAACTTGGCATATTTTTCAAGGATCTTGCACATATGATTTGCAATTTTGAAGAAGTCCTTGATAAAGCACCGATAGAATCCGGCGTGCCCTAGAAAGCTTCGAATACCCTTTACCGATGTTGGTGGAGGAAGTTTGGAGATGATTTCAATCTTTGCCCGATAAACTTCAATGCCATGTTTTGATATTTTGTGCCCCAAGACAATGACTTCTTCCACCATGAAGTGGCATTTCTCCCAATTAAGCACGAGGTTGGTCTCCTCACATCTCTTGAGCACTGGTCTAAGATTGTCAAGACAATGCTCAAAAGAGTCACTGACAACCGAAAAGTCATCCATGAAAACCTATAGGAAGTCTTCCACCATGTCGGAAAATATGGAAATCATGCATCGTTGAAAAGTAGCAGGAGCGTTGCACAAACCAAACGACATCTGGCTAAAGGCAAAGGTTCCATACGTGCAAGTGAATATGGTATTCTCTTGGTCCTCCAAAGCTATATTGATTTTATTGTAACTGGAATACCCATCGAGGAAGCAATAGAATGATCTTCCCGCTAGCCGATCAAACATTTGATCAATAAAAGGCATAGGGAAATGATCTTTGCACGTGGCATTGTTGAGCTTCCAATAGTCCATGCATACTCTCCATCCGGTGATCGTCCGTGTTGGGATAAGCTCATTCTTTTCATTGTGAATCACCGTCATGCCTCCCTTCTTTGGTACACATTGTACCGGACTCACCCATGGACTATCCGCAATGGGGTAGACAACCCCGGCATCCAACCATTTGATTATCACTTTCTTGACCACTTCTTGCATTGAAGGATTTAATCTCCTTTGGTGTTCCACACTTGGCTTGCTCCCTTCTTCCAATTGAATTTTGTGCTCACATATCCCGGCGGGGATTCCTCGGATGTCCGCTATTGTCCATCCAAGTTCTTTTCGGTGTTCCCGCAAGACATTCAACAATTCATCAACCTCCACATCATTCAACAAAGAAGAAACGATTACTGGTAATGTATCATTAGAGCCGAGAAATTTGTACCTCAAGTGTGATGGAAGTGGTTTGAGCTCAAGTTGTGGTGGCTCAATGATTGAAGGTTTTGTGGGAGGAGTAGCTCGATTCTCTAAGTCAAGAGAAAGCTTTTTTGGTGCATACGTGTAGGACCCACGTCCTTCCAATGCGTTCACTACTTCAACATACCCCTCAATGTCTTCACCATCAAAGTTCACCAAGATTGCCTCCAAAGCCTCGCTGAGGCATTCTTCTTCCATCTTCATCTCAATAGTATCTTCAACCTCATCAACTACATCGATGACCGAGATTCCTTCGTATGCACTTGGAAATTTCAAACCCTTGCTAGATTGGAAGGTGACTTCCTCATCATTCACTCAGAGCTTGATTTCATTTCGTTCCGAGTCCATTAAAGCTCTTCCCGTCGCAAGGAATGGTCTTCCTTAAATGATAGGAATCTCCTTGTATGCCGCACAATCCAAGATAACAAAATCGGCCGGGAGAAGGAACTTCCCCACCTTTACCAAGACATCATCCACAATACCTACGGTCCTTTTGATTGATCGGTCGGCCATTTGTAATCTCATGCTTGTAGGCCTTGGCAACCCATTCCCTCTTGCTTATAAATAGCAAGAGGCATCAAACTTATTCTACCCCCGTTATCACAAAGTGATCTAGCAAAGTCTCTCAACCCAATAGTATATGGAATGGTGAATGCTCCCGGATCTTCCTTCTTCTCAACGGTGGTTGTAGAAATTATCGAACTTACCCGATGAGTCATGTTCACCACTTCATTCTTTGTAGTTCTCTTCTTGGTCATCAAATCTTTCAAGTACTTGGCAAACCCCGACATCTCTTGGAAAGCCTCCAAGAATGGGACGTTCACAGACAATTGCTTCAAGATGTCATAGAACTTTTCAAACTTGTGTTGTTCTTGTAAATATGGTGATTTTGAGACTTTCGTTCTAATGAGGGCACATGAATTAGGATTGATTGGGGAAATTGATGTATTCGGAAATGAGTGAGTTGAGAATTTGTAGTGGACTAGTGTTGATGAGTCACTTCTTGAGGCTTATTCTTGTCGCTTGATTATTTTGAAACATCCTTGCACTTCTTGAAGTTGTTTTTAAATGGGGGATTTATTCGGGTAAGATGCAGTGAGTTATTGTTACTTTAATTATTCTTGTTCTTTAATGTTTCCAAAGGGATTAGCTAACCTAGGACTCGCCCATTAACTCTGAATTAATTTTGGAAAAGATAATTTGGGGTTGGAAAAGATTAATTAACAAGAACTTGAGGCTTTAACCCTCATTTTATAGATTCTACCTAGGAATAGGATTGAACTACTTGTAGACATATCCGAAAGTGCTTAATCTCTTAATTGGGTTAGGAATAATTCAATTAGGAAGTCTTGTTAGTCTTTGGAAAAAGCTAATTAAGAATTATTAACATAAAATCGTGAAATACATTGGATCGTTACTTGTGTATAATTCTCGAAGCATCCATACTTGTTGCCATTAATCATTTTACTTGATTTCTACGTTAGTTTATATTTTTGCATTTAGTCATAATATTTTCACAAATAAAAATCTAAGTGTTTGGCACTGCGCGATAACCGATAATTCTCTCGCATTCCTAATCGCCTCCATATTGTTCTCTGTGGGATTCGATCCCAACCTTGTTGGGTTACTATATTTGACATCGATCCCTTTACACTATTTTAAGGTGTAATTTGAGCGTATCAAATTTTGACCCTTCTTGCTAGTCTTTGAGGGAATGGAGGATTAGGTCGAGGAATTGGTGGAGGAGATTTTGGGGTCTCCTTCACTTTTTCCTTAACCTCTCCCTGCTTTGCTTCTTTGATTTTTACCTCATGGGAGGGCTTCTCAATTTCAACCATACCCGGCAACTCAACTTATGCTTCCACTTCTTGATCAAGTCTTTCTACATCAACCACTTGCTCACTTTCATCTTGGAGCACCTTAACAATTCTAGTTGTGATGGCCATGCAATGAGAAAGATGGTCCACTTGCAGAACCTTTTGGGTTGACCACCATATCACTTGGAAGAGAGCCTTTTATCTTGGGATTTTGTTCTCTTAATAGATCTCTCATTTGCATCTCAATCTTTTGAATGGAGGCGGTGTGTGATCCCACTACCTCGGACATGTTTTTCCTTGTTGCGTCACTTCGCTCTTGATTTCGCAAGATTTTCTCAAGCATCCCCTCCATTTTGGACTTATTCGAAGGCCCCTCCTTGTATTGTGAGGAGTTGGAATATTGCCATCTTGGTGGAACATAAGGGTTGGAACTTCGATTAGCATAATCGTTGTTGTTGTTCCAATTTCCTTGACTCGCGCCGCCTTGATCATTTCTCCAATTTTGTTGGCCTTGCCCTTGCGGGTTTTGCCTCCATTGGTTTTGTTTGCGGAAGCCACCTTGAGAATTGTGAACATAATTGGCTTCTTCAAACTCTTGGCTCCCCATTGATTTCACATCTTCCACAACATTTACCTTTTTTGTTTGACTCTCAGTGAACATTTTTGTCAACACATCGATGTTAGTGGCAAGATCGGCAATCAAGTGGTCTCTCTCGTGATTGTCTTTGATCATGTTGGTAAGAGAGGGAGTACCATAGGAAATTCCACCGCTAGTATCTTCCGAATGCCATGCTTGATTATGCTTTGTCATCTTGTCTAGAATTTGAGTAATCCTAGGGAATGACTTGTCCATGAAGGACCCATCTGCGGCATTTTTAGCAATGGATTGGGATAGTGGGTCCAAACCCATATAGAATTTCTCCATTTAAATATGGTCTGGGAACCCATGGTTTTGTGACCTCACTAGGTGTAGCTTGAACCGGTCCCATGCCTCGTGTAAGTGCTCCCCAGGCAGTTGCTTGAAGATAAATATTTTATCTCTGAGCTCTGACTTTTTGCTTTGTGGGAACCATTTTGCTAAGAAGGCACAGACAAGATCGGGCCATGATGTGATAGAGTGAGGAGGTAAGTTTTGAAGCCAATTTTTCACTTCTCCCGCCAACGAGTATTTGATTACCCGTAACCTCAATGTATCAGCCGTCACGTTGTTTTGTTTGTGTATGGCGCATACACCCAAGAAGTTCCTTAGGTGTTGCGTTGGATCATCATCCGTTGAGTTATGGAACAATCCTTCCGCCTTTAGCATTAGAATCAATCCATGATCTACGTTGAATGTAGAGGCACCAACCACCGGAGGGAGGATAGCATTGGAGTTGTCGATATATTCTTCGATGTCGGGAAAAGGGTTCTCCTCTTCATCATAATGAACATTGGCCATTTTCACCTAGTACACCAAACAAAACGAGCAACGTGTGATGGAATAGAAGAAGATATAAAGTAAAGTACACACTATCTAGTAATTTTAAAACCGTATTCCCCTGCAAAGACGCCAAAATTTGATACGCTCAAATTACACCTTAAATTAGTGTAAAGCGATCGATGTCAAATATAGTAACCCAATAAGGTTGGGGTCGAATCCCACAGGGAATAGGCGTGAAACGTTTACTTGGGTAGTGTGAATCTTAACTCAAATCGTATTTCTATTCCGTTAGCGTAACCAAAATATTGTAATTTATTGTGTGATAATTTAGTGAAATAGTAACACGTATGATTAACTCGAGTTGTAATTAATTTGATTAAGTAAACCAAGTTTGTGTCCCTTTCAATGAAGTGTAATGCCAATCGGTGTTAATATGATATATTTCTAATAGAAGGTCCTTTAGATATGCAAATGATTTCTAAATGACTACCCAATATTTTCCAATAGTTGGGTAGTATTCCCTCTTTATGATTTTTTCAAATATAAAAGAGTTGCAATGAAGAGTTATCAATTTATGCCAAATAAAACCCACTTATTCCTAAGAGATTCTATTAAACAAGGTTTAACGCCTTGAGTCTTTGATATTTACTCCTACCAGTCCTAACTCACTTTTCCAAGTAAAGAAAGAATTTAATGGCACTTGTTAATGTTTGCAACCACCAACAATAAATGAAGAATGAGAAGTAGATATTTATCAACCAACCATTATATATATATATATTCAATGTTAAACACCCATTAACATAACACCCATCTAGGGTCCACAACCTTAGTATTTAAAGCTAGCTACCCATACTTAAATACAAAAAGTTGAGAATAATAAATGTCATCAAAGCTTACAAATGGCAAGAATATTCACTTCTAAAGCTTCCAAAAGAGAGGAATATTCAAAGTGTGTATTGTAGCTCAAAAACCAGACAAGAATGACCCACAAAATCCCAATAAATTTATTTATAGTGGGCTAAAACTCGGGGTCAAAAACGGACAAAAATTCTCTTCATGTCAACTATGCGACCGCATTCCTGTCACATAACAGAAGTGCGGTTTGCATTCATGTCAACTAGTTCCCAGGTGCTCGTCGCATTCATGTTGTGCGGTCCGCATTGTTGATATGCGACCGCATAATAGCATCGCATTTCTGAGCTCAGCTTTTGGCACCGGAGATTTGCGGTCCATTATGCGGCTCACAAACCTGTTATGCGATTGCATAATGGACTGCATTTTTGCAGTTGAAAATTTCCAAACAAACTGTTGGACTATGCGATCCACCTGGGCATTATGCGGTCCGCATAGTAGATATGCGGTCCACATTGTTGATTATGTGATAGCATTTTGTCCCTCTCTTGTCCATTTTAAGCTTTTTGATTTCGTTTACATGTTCTTGAGTCCTCCAACCTCATACACTGCAAAACATTAAAATTACATAAGTATAAAAGATAATTGCTTTCAAAACAAGCCAAAATCCAAGCAATTTGGTATTAAATGTGTCGAAATTCTCTGGCACATCAGACCTGTTCTTAAGGAAAATCACCATCAACACTCGAGACCCTAATGAAGGGAAACTTGGTCCTAATTGGGAAGGACCCTATCAAATCCTCGACATAGTTGGGAAAGGATTTTACAAGCTTGTTGCAGGTGTCCGATCCGAGAAATCGAGACCTCAGGTTTTAAAGTACGAGTTGAACTCTTTTTCCCTTAGACCATTTTTTATCAAAAATGGGTTTTTTCGGCAAGGTTTTTAACGAGGCAACAACTATGTGCTACATGGGAATAATTCAACAATATCCAAGGCTTCTTTGCAATCAACCTCGAATATTGGGGGGCATCACCCTCATATATTATGTTAATGGGTCTCGATAGGAAGAATTATGTAATGGGCCAAACAATCAAATGAACCGTGTCCATATAGATTAGCCGAGTCCCTACAACAAAACATGTACGCATGTATGAATAATACAAAGAAGCACTCTCTTTTCTCAAACATCTCGTGTTTGAAGTAGAATTTCTATTGTATGAGTCATGTACTTACGATTCTGATCTATTGTGCAAAACTAACACTTGTGAAAAATGGCTTAATGGAAAAGTAGAAGCATACCTCGAACACTAGGGGAATACGTACTCAAACTATCTAAGTTCGAAATCATAAGACCTCAAAGAGGCACCCCCCGATATACAGGCTAAGGCCATCACACTCGAAATGTTATCGGGAAACCAGTCTAAGAGACGTACCCGAAGGCTACGTCCATATTAAAGAATACGGTCATATAAAAGGCCTACAACCGAAATAATGTGGCTTGGAGACGTCCAACTTCCACCATAAATTAAAGGCCTTCAAATACTTTGAAAAACCGGTGAAATAAGTCTACCCTCGGCAGAGCAAATAAAAAAGGGCTTGATAAAATCAGCCCTCAGATAATTTAAAGGCTTCGACAATATCAGACATCGAAAAAGCCTCAAGAGTTATTAAATCATCTTAACACCTAAAAATTGGGTTCCGATCCTTGAACCCTCGATAAACCCAACGGGTACAAAAACACACATGTTAAGGCATAAAGAAATTTTCACTAAGTCTTTTATCCGAAAAGAGGGAAAATTTATTGCCGCTTTTAGAGGCCGAATTGGCCCAACTTAAAGAGCCTTAGGGCCGACCTAAAAGAGCCTAAGGGCCGATTTAAAGAGCCTAAGGGCCAATATATAAGAGCCTAAGGGCCGATTTAAAAAGCCTAAGGGAAATATATAAGAGCCTAAGGGACGATTTAATAAGCCTAAAAGGCCGATACAATTAGAGTTTGAAACCTCGCTCTCACTCAATTCGAACTCAAGGGTTCAGTTATTAAGAGCTTAAACAAACAATTAACTACAACTCGAAGATTCCCATAAAAGGTATAGCGGTGAGCTCGAAAACTTAACAATTATTGATAAAAACCTAAGGGTCTACCCTATTCTATAAAACTATCCGAGCTTGGTTAGCTAAGATAGCTCATCTACTAATTCGAAACGAGTCATCCCCGAGATGAGTTCTCAAAAACATTTCGGACTCGGGGACTTGCCTTCATAACTCGGGGACTTGCCCCTGTAAAAACAAAGAACCTAAGGGTTTATCTCGATCACAAGTTGTAATGAAGCAATGAAAATCTTTCAGCAAGAACAAGTAAACATACAAAGGACATAAAGGAAAAACTCATGAAGGCATCAAAGGAAATTTTTTCATTTAATCAAAAAATATATGTACAAAGGACCAGCCAGGGCCTTACAAAAGAAAAAAGAAAAAAGAAAAAAGAAAAAGAAGTTAAAACCTAGTTATGATTGGGGCTATACCCCTCGATACCGGCCTCCTCCCGAGTAGCTTCTTCAGAGGCATCTTCTTCAACAACCTCATCGCCATCTTCTCCACTACCGATCCCGCCACCATCACCATCATCATCGGAAGAGACGAGCTGCCTGGATTCGGCCTCGAGCTCTTTTGCTCGAGCAATCTCTTCGATCGTGAATTTCCTTGAGGGTTTCCCTCCGATATTGACAGTTAGCCAAGTCACTACACCTCGAGCATGAATTTCCTTGAGGGTTTCCCTCCGAGATTGGCACTTAGCCAAGTCACTACGCCACTGATCCTCATTGGAAGCCTCCCTCAGCTGGGTTTGAACAGACATGGCGTCGTCCCGGTACTGCGCTATGGATTTGTCTGCCTTGGCCTTAATCTTTTTGATCTCAGCCTTGGCCTTGCTAAGCCCGTCTTCGAGCTCTTTGGCCTTTTGGCCTGAGTAGAACCTTTTTCTCTAAGGTCTTGGAGATGGGCCTCCGCCGAAGATAACTTGGCCAAAGCCGCTTCCTTGTCAATAGCAAGGCGATCCATCCTAGCTTTCCACCGATCGCAGTCGGTCTTAACCTGGTCGACCTCCGCCCGAAGAAGACCGATCTTCTCCACCTTCTACTGCAGCTGAGATTTCAAAGGGTTAGCTTCCACAGTGGAGTCAACCCCATATCATATCAATAAGGCAGTTACCGGCTTATCCAACTCGGCCTCCTTTTCATGAGCTTTGGCCAGGTCCATTTGCAGATCTTTTATGGACTCGTCTTTTTGGCCACAAAGGATCTTCAAAGCATTCCTCTCTTCCGAGAGCCTTCAGAGATCAGATTCACACTAATTAAGGTCATCTTGGAATTTGGCATAAGCCTATACGACGAAGAAGAACACAAGTTAGAAAGAATAACCTTAGAAGAAAAGATGAATAGGAATGACCAAAAAATAATAAGCACTTACCTTGGAAAAATGATCTTCCGCCATAAGGATCGAAACATCAGTAATATCGGAGGCATCATCGACCCCCACGAAGCAATCCCGAAAAGGATCGCCCGCGCTGGAGCCTCTGCCAATCTTGGGGGTCTTCAGCCTTTGGGCATCCCTTATTGCCTCTTCGGAGAAGACCGACATTGAAGGCATTTGACCTATCATCATGGCCCCGAGCGAATAGCTCGGAGCGCTTTGTCCGATCGTTCTGATTTCGGAACCAGCCTCACCCGGTGTGGAAGTTGATAATCGAGACACCGTCTCGACCTTAGGAGATTTGGGGTTCTCCCCCAAATGTTTCTTCGAAGCCTCCTCAATGTGAGGCTCGGTTGTAGCGAGCGGCAGCTCAGAATATGAATCAACCTAGATAGCCTTTCTGGGGAAAGCTATCAACGCTGATGAGCCTTATTCCTCCTCCCTCTCGTCCTGGTCTCTCAACATTTGGACTGCATCCGCCGAGTGTCTGATTGGTTTTCTCCTCACCCTTCGAGACTTGGGGTTGGAGAGCTCAAATTGAGGGGTATTTTTCCTTTTCTTGTCCTTTTCCGGCCTCGTAGCCAGGGACTCGGCTTTGCCACCTTCACTCGAAGGCCTCATAATGGCATCTTTGGTCAGACCTACATAAATTGAAGATTAATAATGAAGAAAATGGATAATTGTTTCGGAATACGTGAGAAGGGACCTTACCATGGTTTTTAGTCTCCCACTTGCCTTTAGCCAAATCCCTCCACACTCGTTCAGCATGAGTCGAGGTGGAGGCAAGACTGTGGATCTAGTCTTTAAAATCAGGCACCACCTTGGGCATCTAAGGGTTGGCTGCATGGTCGAAGAAAAATGTTAGACAAGATCAACAGAGACACAGAACCAAAAGAACAAAAGGTCACTTACGTTTGGCTCTCCACTCCTCACGAAACAACATCTTTTCTTCTGGTATTATATCACAGTTTCTCACCCGTATAAATCGGCTCATCCAGTCCCAAACTTTGTCCTCATCGATATTCAAGAATAGGTCTTTGTTCGCTCGGTCGTTAAGTATGATTAGCCCTCGATAGAGTCGAGGCCTGTATAACAGCATAAGGTAGTCCAATGTGAACTCCAACCCCCCGGCCTCGTTGGAGTAGAAGCACAACATGATCACTATGCGCCAAAGTGAGGGGTGGAGCGGACCGAGGGTGACCTCGTACCTCTTCCAGAAGTCGAAGATCACGGGGTCGATGGGACCCAATGTAAAGGGGTAAGTGTATACACTCAAGAACCCCTTCACATGTGTGGTGATCCTCTCTTCAGGCATAGGAATTTTCATCACCACCTCAGGATCACATCTGCAGTCCTTTTTCATGGCCTCGACATGGCCCTTGGTAATCGAACACATGTAAACCAACATTTGTTCACATCGTCCCAACACCGATGAGGGGTTATCAACCTTGAAATCAGTTTTAAGGACACAGGGGCCAGGTACGTAATCGTGGACGGTCGGTTCTACCTGTGTTTTACCGCCGGCCGGCCTGGAGGAAGAAGATGAAGCTTTCACCTTTTTTCAGTACTATTTTAGAGGTCTTCACAATTTACGTATGAGTAGGGAGTAAAAAGAAGGTATAGAACTGGCGGCTTTGGTGGAAACAATGGTGGTTTGATAAGCGGCAATGAGAGGGAAACAA
Organism: Nicotiana undulata; assembly: GCA_005239495.1. Lineage (NCBI taxonomy): Eukaryota > Viridiplantae > Streptophyta > Magnoliopsida > Solanales > Solanaceae > Nicotiana > Nicotiana undulata. Next base: position 78,427 of record ML265193.1, on the reverse strand, counting down.
TAAGGATTGTGAACTCAAGGGTTTGCGATCAAAGCAAAGTATAGTTTGAATCTATAAAGGAGTTGGTATTTATAGGTTTAAAAAGGCGGTTCGGTGTCACTAGTGGCCGACCGACGACTGACATGCATTGATGGTTTTTTAGGAACCAAACCGACCAGACATTTCTGTCACATACGCCGCTCACGTCATGAGGATGACTTCATGGTCGAGGTATCGAAGAATAGGGGCTCAAATCGTTTCTTATCATTTCATTCTAAGAAACGCGGGGACTATCAGTATACGGTAAAACTCGGATAGCCGATTCTACGGGTTCGAGGGTATATGTCGATAATAAGCCAGTATCGAAGAAAGTTCGAGCTCAGAGAATATGAATACTAAGGGATCGTGATCATGCTAGATCGACACCACAGTAAGAGAATTACGAGATATAAACAATCGACCACCAATCCCTGTAAGAATCACGAAACTTGTAGAACTATTAACGGTTAATGATATCAATCATGTATTTTACTTCCGAAATTAGAGTCATACCTTATTTAGGATTCCTCTACTATATAAAGAGGAACCCTATTAATTTGTAAACACATTATCATAATCATCATCATACATGAGTTATTGCTTACACTACTACTTAGAAATACAAGCACCTTTTTTCGCTCTTAACTCTTTATAGTTCTTATTGTTCATATTGTTATTACTACTCTTACTGTTCTTGGCACTTTATCTCGAGTTTAATCCAGATCGGGGTCGATAACTTGCAATTACATGGATTTGATCCATTTAAATCGTTTAATTCCTTTATTTATTTAGCTATATATCAATTAGCACTGAATTAGATCACATATCGTTATAACCACAATACAAGTTTAATTGCTACTCGTATTTCAAGGTAAAAAATAGCTTATTTGAAGAATTTGCTTTCGTTGTTATTACTTTAAGTAGTGCTACTATGTTTTCACTTAAAACATGGTTTGATGTTTAACCATAGTAATTTATATTTTATCCTCTTCAATTTACGTATTTGTCAAGGTAAATTACACTAACTGCTCTAAATTTGATGGAAAACCGAAGAGACCTTTTTCTAATTCTAAAAAATACAAAACCTTATAAAATATTTGATAAGTTACAAGTACCTTCGTTTTATGATTTGATGATCAAACAAACTTATTGTCAAGAATCAGATAAGGAAACTGATGCACACTTGGTACACAACTTAAAAATCTGACTCGAGCTAGAGAGAGTTGTCAACACTTCAGAAGATAAAAGAATCAACATAGTGAACTGATAACCTTGGGTTCCCCTGGCAACAGTACGAAGTTAACTCTCCATAGCTAGAAATTGACTGTCTGCACTGTACACACAAACAGTACAGTACCAGTGTCTCAAGTGCATCAAGAACAAAGTACGTTGCTGCTACGGACCAGTTCCAACATCAAGTCTTTGTATGTCCTTAGTAGAGTTGTAACTTTTTAATTGTTCTTCATTGTAATTCCTACTTAGCTTGTCTAGAAGCATTTATTAGGGAACTCTGGTAAACTAATAAACTTCTGTGTTTGTGTCTTGACTAGAGTCAGTCATGTGTTGAAGTCTTTGTAATAAGTGTATTACAAGATAGTGAGGGATTAAGAAGTTAGTTCCTAAGTTGCATAGTTTGTAATCTAAAAGACTGCTCATAGTGAAGTTGAAATCCTACAAGTGTAGGTCATGGTTTTTAATCCCATTGAGCCGGGAATTTTTCACGTAAAAATTCCCTGCGTCATTTACATTCTGTTGTGTAAGTATAATATGTGGAAATTAATATAGAACCTAGTCTCTATATTGTTTGGTGGACTTTTATATTCTATAAATTAATATCAGAGCAGGTTCTTTCTATCAGGCTAACACCTAAAAAGGATCCTCATAGCTGCTCCACCAAACTTCGAAAAAGGTTAGTCCACTTACAGGCCACCTAGGTTCAATGGCCAATACTATGGGTGGTGGAAGACAAGAATGTATGACTTTATCATGACTGAAGACTCCGAGTTGTGGGGACGTCATCTGTGATGGTCCCTTTTTCCCTACAAAGAAGGTTCGAGATCTAGCTGTGACATTTCCTAGAAGGAAGGAGTTCAATGATGCTGATCAAAAAGCCATCTAGAAAAATTTTCGTGCTAAGAAAATACTGGTTTGTGGAATAGATCCTGATGAATACACCAGGATATCCTCTTGTCAATATACAAAAGAAATATGGGAAGCTCTATATACTGCTCATGAGGGAACCATCAAGTGAAGCAATCGAAGATTGACATGCTCACCACTGAGTATGAGCTCTTCAGAATGAAGGACGATGAATCCATTCAAGATATTCATACTCGATTCACTTCCATCATCAATGAGTTGCACTCCCTTGGTGAAATAATTCCAGAAACAAGCTTGTGAGAAAGATCCTCAGCGTGCTTCCCAGCTCTTGGGAAAGTAAGGTAAACGATGTAACTGAGGCAAGGATTTGCAGACACTGACCATAGACGAGCTGGTTGGAAATTTGAAGACTTACGAAATGAAGAAGAAGAAGAAGGACAGTAAGAGAAGAGAACCGAAGAGGGAAAAGAACATGGTTCTTAAGACAGAAAACAATGACTCAAGTGGTGAAGACAGTGATATGGCATACCTGACTGGAAGATTTCAGAAAATGATTCGCAGGAATAGAGGTATCCCAAAAAGGGGCGGTTCTAGCAATCCAAAGAATTATGACCTCTGTCATAAATGTAGGAAGCCAGGACACTTCATCAAGGAATGCCCTCTCGTAAAGCAAGAACATTTCAAGCACAACTCAGACAAAGCACCCAAGAGGAACCCGGTTCCTGATAAACGCTTCAAAAGAAAGAATACCGCTGACAATCTTGTGAAACAAGCTCTTGCAGCATGGGGAGACTCTTTCGGTGAGTCTGAAGAAGAAAACGATGTAGGTGACAATTCAATGATGACAGTAGAAGGTGAAATAACTGAGTATGGCTCAATCTTTGATTTGATGGCACAATCAGATGATGATGAAGATGACGACAATGATGAGGTAAACTTTCTGGATGTTCAGAGAAATATGAAATCCTACTCTCCTAAAAAGCTCATTCCATTAGCAAATATGTTAATTGATTCTTACCATAGTCTTATAAATGATAAGGATGCTCTAACTATAGAATTAGGAGAGGCTGAACAAACTAAAGATGATCTGGTAGTTTGTATTGTTGATTTGAAGGAAACAATAGATAATCTGAAAAATGAAAAGGAGATTCTAGCTGAGAAAATCACTAGCATAGAACACGAAAGAGGTGATTTAATGGTGGTAGTGGTTGACTTAAAAGAAACCATTGAGAGTATCAGTAAATAAAAGCAAGTTTTAATTGAGAAAGTTGCTATCATTGACAAAGAAAGAGATGATCTTTTAGTAGTGATAGTAGACTTAAAGGAAACAATAGAGGGACTTAAAACTGAAAGTAGGCCTGAAAATTCTAAAAAAGGAAAAGAAGTTGCGAGTGAGGCACACATTAAAATTGAGAATGAGATGAATTTGGTAAAAACTAGTTTATGTGTTGAACTTGAGAAAAATAGACAACTTCAGGCATAATTAGAAAGAGTAAAAATTGATCTTGAAAAGTCTCTTAAGTGGACCTGGTCCTCTGATGCTATTACTGCCATGTACGTTAACAATGGTGGAAACAAGCAAGGAACAGAGTTTCAAAGGGAGAAAACTCCACACAACCCTCATAGCAAGTATGTTACTGTACTGGATAATTGGCTATGTACCCACTGTGTTAACAATGGGCATTTCAAAGAAAACTGCAAGGCTGGGGTTCAGTCTCTTCAGAAAAATAAGATTTTTGTTGAAAGAGTAACTACTGCTAGAGGACCTGGTGCCACTTATAGAAAATGCATATTACCTGCACTGACTAAAAGAGCACTCAGTCATCCTTTCCTCATTACAAGGGACACAAACTTGTTTGGGTTCCTAAATCTAACCCTTGATTTTCTTGTGCTGGGAGCAGTGAAATAAAGCAGCCAGCAGTGGTACATGGACAATGGATGTTCAAAGCACATGACTGGAAATACCATGGATTTTCTTTCACTGAAAGCCCTGCAAAGAGGGAGTGCATCCTTTGGAAACGGGAAAAGGGGTGCATTCTTGGTGTTGGAAGAATTGGAAAATCACTCACTCACTCAATTGAGAACGTGTACTATGTCAATGGCCTCAAGTATAGTCTCTTGAGTGTTTCTCAAATATGTGATAAGGGAAACAAGATAGAGTTCTTGTCCAAGATATGCACAGTTACAAACTTTGTAACTGGTGAAGTGATGCTTGTGGAAAAAAGATACAAAAATATCTACGTTGCGGATTTTGAGTCTTTACAAAGTGTTGATCTGAGTTGCTTGAAAGAAGTTGATGATGATGCTGAACTCTGGCACAGAAGGCTGGGACATGAAAGCTTCTCTCTACTGAATAAGGTGATCCAGAAGGACCTGGTTCGTGGTCTGTCTAAGTCAAGGTTCAAGGAGCACAAAGTGTGTGATTCATGCGCAAGAAGAAAGCATGTAAAATCTTCATTCAAGCCCCAAAGGGATGCCATCACCTCAAAACCTTTTGATCTTCTTCATATGGATCTATTTGGACCAATGAGGGTGCCAAGCAGGGGAGGAAAAAGATACATTTTCGTGATTGTGGATGACTACTCCAGGTTCACTTGGACACTGTTCCTCAGAACCAAGGATGAGACCTTTCAGGTATTTGTGGCTTTTGTAAAGTAGATTCAAGTAAAGATGGGATCAAAAATAACATGCATCAGATCAGATCATGGAACATAATTTGATAATGCAAAGTTTGATGAATTCTGCAATGAAAATTCCACAACTTCTCAGCCCCAAGAACACCACAACAAAATGGAGTTGTGGAAAGGAAGAACATGACTCTTAAAGATGTGGCACAAACAATGTTGATTGATAGTGGGATTGCTAAAAACTTCTGGGCAGAAGCTATCAACCCTACTTGCTACTTGGTGAACAAGTGCATGATCATGTCTCTCCTGAAGAAAACTCCCTATGAGTTGCTGAATGGAAGGAAGCCCAAGCTTACTCACTTGAGAACATTTAGATGCAAATGTTATATTCTCAACAATGGAAAGGATCAGCTTGGAAAATTTGTTGCCAAGAGTGATGAAAGAATCTTCCTGGGTTATTCTTCTCAAAGCAAAGCGTACAAGGTATACAAAAAATGAACCTAGTGTGTTGCGCGAGTGTACATGTGATTTTTGACGAGTCTTATCTCTCTTGTTAGAAGAGAAAGAAGGATGATCAAGATGGAGAACATCTTTTGGTTCCAGGAGAGGTCATTGATATGACAAATGGAAAGGCAGACATGATGAGCCATGTCAAAAATACAAATGAAGACAATACAACCACTTCCTCATCTATTGGAGAGGAACCAGGTTCTACAATCACAACCACTGAAGCTGAAGATAGAGTGGTTGATGCAGTTCAAGGTACTCCGCTAGTAGCAAAAGAATCATCCAAGAAACTCCGTCAGGCATGCCCAGCTCCTCTACAAATGAGATTCAAGTGCCAAACTAGAAGCACAAGAGCTCACATCCTCTTGACAATATAATCACTCCTCTGGATTCAGGAGTTCAAACAAGATCAAAAGTCAGAAATTCACTTGCCTTTTCAGCATTTCTCTCCCAAATAGAACCCAAAAATATTAAGGAATCCTTGAAAGATGTAGTCTGGATCATAGCTATGCAATAAGAGCTTCATCAATTCAAGAGGAACAAAGTATGGCACCTGGTACCCAGACCTACAGATCGCACCATCATTGGGACAAGGTGGGTATTCAGGAACAAGCTTGATGAGTTTGGAAACACAACAAGAAATAAGGCAAGGCTTGTGGTCCAAGGCTACAATCAGGAAGAAGGAATTGATTATGATGAGACATTTACTCCAGTTGCTCGTATGAAGGCTATTAGAATCCTAATTGCCTTTGCATCTCATATGGAGTTCACTCTATTCTAAATGGATGTCAAAAGTGCATTTCTAAATGGCTTCCTCAAGGAAGAAGTCTATGTCAAGCAACCTCCAAGATTTGAATGTCATGAGCATCTTGAATATGTGTTCAAATTGGACAAGGCGTTACATGGGTTGAAGCAGGATCTTCGAGCTTGGTATGAAAGGTTGTCAAAATTTCTCTTAGAAAACGGCTTTGCAAGAGGAAAAATTGACAACACTCTGTTTCTAAAGAAACGAGGGAGGAACCTGGTCATTGTTCAGGTATATGTTGATGATATCATTTTTGGGGCAACAACAGATTCCCTGTGTGAGGAATTCTCAAAACTCATGGGAAGTGAATTTGATATGGGCATGATGGGAGAGTTGAACTTCTTCTTGGGACTTCAACTGAAGCAGTCCACAGAGGGAATATTTATAAATCAGAGAAAGTGCATCAAGGATCTTCTGAAAGGGTTTGGCATGGAAGCATCAAAAGGGATTGACACTTCCATTGCCACTGCTACTCTCAAGAAGAGTCTCTTGACTCTAATCTCAAGAAGAGTAAAAGGAGTCATAGGAACAAAAAAATACTAGTCAAGGATGGGCAAGTTGTACTTGATAAGGATATACCAGTTGTTGCAGTTGATGAGAAATCTATAGAGGAACCAAGTTCCTTAACCAAGGGGCCCCTGAGGAAGAAGCACTCTCTTTCTCATTCAAATACTGAGAGTCCTTCTAAAAGTGCTGTTTGCTTGTTTGTGTTTTTAATGATGCCAAAAGGGGGAAGATATATTGAGACTTAAGAAAAAGCAGTGCACTGATTAAGGGGAAAGTACAAACTCAGGGGGAACTTTGTGAGGTTCCTGGTACATTATCTGGTTTTTGTGGCTCTTTTAAGGATTATCAATTTTTAAGTTTGTCATCATCAAAAAGGGGGAAATTGATAAGTTACAAGTACCTTTGTTTTATGTTTCGATGATCTAACAATCTTATTGTCAAGAACCAGATAAGGAACCTGATGCACACTTGGTACACAACTTAAATATCTGACTCGAGCTAGAGAGAGTTATCATAACTTCAGAAGATAAAAGAATTAACACAGGGAACTGATGACCTTGGGTTCCCCTGGAAATAATATGAAGTCAACTCTCCACAGCTGGAAAGTGACTGCCTGCACTCTACACGCAAACAGTACATCACAGTGCATCAGTCACTTCCATTGGGAATGACCTTGTACCATTTAAGTGATTACATCATTCAAGTGATGTCATCCATGTTGCATTAACATTAATCTTATAACAAAACATCACTTGAACACTTGAGAATTCATTCAAGCACTCAAAGCATCTGATTATCAAGAACACAATTCTCAAGTGCATCAAGAAAAAAGTACGCTGCTGCTACGAACTGGTTCCTACATCAGGTCTTTGTATGTCCTTAGTAGAGTTGTAACTTTGTAATTGTTCTTCATTGTAATTCCTACTCAACTTGTTTAGAAGCATTGATTAGGGAACTCTTGTAAACTCATAAACTTCAGTGTTTATGTCGTGACTAGAGTTAGTCATGTGTTGAAGTCTTTGTAATAGGTGTATTGCAAAGTAGCTTGTAATAGGTGTATTACAAGTTAGTGATGGATTAAGAAATTAATCCCTAGGTTGGATAATTTGTAATCTAAAAGGTTGCTCATAGTGAAGTTGAAATCCTACAAGTGTAGGTCATGATTTTTAATCCCATTAAGCCGGAAATTTTCCACGTAAAACTTCCATGCGTCATTTACATTCTGTTGTGTAAGTATAAGTGGAAACTAATATAGAACCTGGTCTCCATATAGTTTGGTGGACTCTTATATTCTACCAAGATTACTCGACATACATGATTCTATAACAAGGGGTAGCTTAATTTTATCCCCAAACTAGTTGTAACATAACTACATTATATATGTTCTTATCATGATAGTCATTGCTTTATGTATAATTAAAATAAACAGATTTCTCATGACAATTGATGGTATGCCAATTTCAGAACCAAGAAAACATTCTACCAATTTCATAATAATGATTTATTATGTTGCTCGAGTTTTTCAAAAATATCATTATTTGTGTCTTGAATCCTCTAAAAATAGTGCGTTTTTTTGAAGAATTCGTCATGAATGTGCCAATACATTTAGAGAATCAGAGCAATATGGATGATTTGTTATGTTCTAACGCTTCATCCTATATTTATTACTAAAAGTTCATCTAATTGGCAACGTAATAACTCACCTCCATCTCAAGTTTGTGAGAAGTTTGGTTATTCAGATAAAATTATTTAATAAAATTCACTTTCGTTTGAATTTTAAACAAATAATAAAAGACAGATATTTGATGTAAAATATAGTAACCAAACAGTAAATTTAGAAGATAATCTTAGTGCCTTTGTTTAATGATTGAAAGATTATTTTGACTGTTCAATGAGCATGACTTGTGAATAGTCAAAAGAAGGAAATACTTTTACCCTCACATTAAAAAAACAATAATTTTTTATTAATGGTCAAGACAAAAGGCAGTGTTAACTCATTGGCATATTATGGATGCAATATATTGTTGCTAATATCTAAAAAGATAAGAGAAAACAAGAATTATAAAAACAAAAAAAAAAAGATAAATAAAAAAAGAAAGTTGTTTGACTTAAAAAGAATCTTTATCACGCTCGCAATTATTGATTATTGGATCCCACATAAATCCTGTCATGGACAGCATAAATTTACTTTTACGAAGGTGTGCAAAGAATAGTTGTATTTCCTTTTGGTTTGAATATTGAGAATGTAAATTACGGGCAAAAATCACTTCTCCGTTTAATGAGCCACTTAGCTTGACCACGAATTGACTCTCTTTATATTATGTTTTTATTATTCGTTCTCTTTTTATGTGAAAACATTAATATATATATTTTTATTGTAAATTAATATTTCAGTTATTCCTTTTAATCAAATACGTCAACTGCTTAAAATCATTTTTAATATTTTTATTCAAACACATATTAACTAATTTTTATTTATAAAATCAATTTCAAATCTAAAAGTACTTTTCACACTTGATACTTATCCGTTACTTCTAGTTAGCTAAATCAAAATGGCTCTAGATTCCATCCAAAAGTTAATGTTGTAAATTGTATGCAAGACCCTTATAAATTAAGCACCAAAAAATGTAATTTCCTCTTATTGTTGTAAGTGAATATTACAATTAAAAGCAGAATCAAACTCTCTATATTATGAAAAGGTAACTTATTAAAGTTTAAACATAAAATAAGATTAACTAAGATAATAAAATTCAAACTCTGGTGTTATGGTCAAAAACTAGATAATCGTTATCAATTATGATAAGTACAATTTTAATAATTTTACACTTCATTTTGCTTTAGCTTTTTTG
>ML265193.1:52793-68904 GCA_005239495.1 Nicotiana undulata | reverse complement strand
CCCCCCCCCCCCCCCCCCCCCCTCCCCCCCTTTTAATATTTATCTCCTATTTCTCTTAATTTTGGAAAGCATAATTATGATGATAATGGGTGGGGCTTTTTATGCAAAGCAAAAGAAAATTAAGAGGTGAAGACTAAATATTGTCTTATAGCATGCCATTGTACAGTTGTTATGTCATATTCCACCTTGATTTTTTTCTTTTTCCTTTTCTCAACCCAAAAGAAAAAAAGTGCAAATGATTGGTTATTGCCCCCCAAAGTACAAATTTCCTATTTTCCCCTATTACCCTCCACCGTTTATTTAACGAGTTTTGTGCACGGTAGAAATTGGATTATAAAAATAACTATTTAGAGTCAAAATATAAAACACTTGATCATAGTCAAGGGGCAAAAGTTTACATGCGAGTGTCTTATATTAATTTATTTGATGTAAAAATTAACAGTGGCTAAATTTTTAAATGTTACAGCTAATAAGTTTTTTGACATATGTTTAATGTTATGACCAAACATCAACAGATGATAAATTTTCTATAACTGATCGATAGAAACATCAACAACTTTGAATTGGATCATTTTTGCAAGAACTTCACTTTAACCAAATTTAACATATCACTCCTAGAAGTAGTTGAAGATTTTTAAATCATTTTGAAGGAGAGAGAAAATCACAAATAAGTGGTAATTAAATTAAATTATTCAAATTAACAAGTCGATATGAATATAAGTTGAAAGATGGACACTCTATCCATAATTCCACAATCCACACTCACTTCAGTAGCCCATTTCGAAGGGAAGTTTGGGCTTAGTTCATAGCCTTCAAGGTATGAATGTCAATAAGCCAGGTTAGGAAATATTTATGCCGAAAAATAATAACCGATAATATATATATATATATATATATATATATATAGGTATTACATACATATAATATAAATAAATTATACATATTTTGACTAGCGAATGCAATTAGTTTTAGTTGATCTGTATTTTGCCCTTATTTAAACCCATCTAACATCTTTATCTCCTAAGGTAGGGAAAAGAGTCAAATTTATCCCTCTACTTTTAAATATTTTCCACATTAATTTAATTCCATCATACTTTCGAGACATATATGCTCCTATTGTTAATACAATATTCAAATCTGGCACATTTTTTATTTACGTGGCCTGATATTTCGAGGAGGTGAACGCGCACGACATGCCGCTTCACCACCTTAACGCTATTTACCTCCTCCCAGATACCATCTCTTCACCTTCCTTTTCTTCCTCTTCTGTTTCATACAACATTAGCACCTTAGTTTCTTCCAAATGTAAAATTGCATTCTAATTTTTTTCACCCATTGAATAGAGGGGAATCTAAACCTTACAGCTTGTTTGGATTGTTGTTACATGTCGTGTCATAATGTAGCGTATCGTAGTGTGTTGTATTATATTGTATTGTTTTATGAATACAATGTTTGGATATATTGTATCGTTTACTATCGTTTTATGATGTCACGCACCAACATTATGAAGAATAAACTTGCAATATTACTAAGGGAAAAAATAGGATACAAAGTAGAATTATTATATAAAAAAGTAGCATAAAGGATAAAATATGATTATTTAATAATAAGGAAGGTGTGACGACCCGGCCGGTCGTTCCGTGAGATTTGCCTTGTTTCCCCTATTTCAGCTTTATCATGTGTTGTTTAGCTCAATTATGTTGTGTTGGTTCGGGTTCGGAGTGGTCGTGGTGAGAAATGAGACACTTAGTCTCTTAAGTTGACTTTATAGTTAGAAAAGTCAACCGGAAGTTGACTATTAGGCAAATGATCTCGGAATGTGGATTTTATGGCTCGGATAGCTTCGCTAGGTGATTTGTGACTTAGGAGTGTGTTCGGAATGTTGTTTTGAGGTCCGAAGTAGAATTAGGCTTGAATTGACGAAATGGGATTTTTGGCGATTTCCAGTCGGCAATGGAAAATTAGCTATCGGGGTCGGAATGAAATTCCGGAAGCTGTAACAGGTGCATGGTGTCATTTTGGATGTGTGTGCAAATTTGTAGGTCACTCGGACGTGTTTTGGTTGATTTCGGTACCGTTGGCGAATTTCGAAAGTTTAGAAATCCTTACGCTTGAACTATGGATCGATTTGGTGTTTTGAGGTTATTTGGAGTGTTCCGAGGGTTCGACTAAGTTCGGGTGATGTTATATGAGGTATTTGTATTTTTGGTTGGGGCCCCGAGGGGCTCGGGATGATTTCGGATGGCCATCGGGGAGTTTTGAAAATTGGAAAAGTCGTTGATGTGAGACTGTCCTGTGATTCCGCAGGTGCGGATGGGTTCCCACAGGTGCGTAAATGCCATCGCATGTGCGGAAAGGGGGCAGCTTGAGTGGAATCGGAGATGCAGAAGTCAGGGCCGCACCTGCGGGCACGCAAGTGCGGTAGATGGACCACAAATGCGAGAATTGGCCGGTTAATGAGAATCCGCAGGTGCGAACCTGGGACCGCAGGTGCGGGTCCGCATGTGCGATGAAAAGGCCGCAGATGCGGTCATCGCTGGGCAGAACCTATAAATAGAAGCCTCCGCAAAATTTGGCCATTTTTTCACCATTTGTGTTCGGGTTTGGAGCTTTTTAAGAGGAATTGAAGAGGGATTCATGGGATAACACCTTGAGGTAATGCTTTTGAACTCAACACTCGATTATATGATGATTTCTACCTGATTAGACATGAAATTTATGAGGATTAAGGGTTAAAATTGGGGGATTAGGAATTGAAGTTCTAGATTTTGATTTGAGGGTTTGAGGGGTCATCTGTTGTCGGATTTTGAGGTATTTGGTATGTATGAACTCGTGAGAGTGTAAGGATTCCAGTTTTGTATCTTATATCGGATTTCGAGACGTGGGCCCGGGGGTCGGGTTTGGTCAATTTCAGGAATTTTGATGTAAATTAATTAATTTCGCGTGGCTTTTGTTCCTTTCTCATATAATGATGTTATGGTACTGATTTTTTATTAGATTCGGGGCAATTGGAGGCCGAGTCTAGAGGAAAAAGCATTGCGGACTAAGATTTTAGCCGGTTTAAGGTAAGTAACGTTTCCAAACTTAATTCTGAGGGTTCGAAACCCCGAACTATACGATATATGATTATAATTAAGGTGACGCACATGCCGAGTGACGAGCGTGCGAGCATGCACCATGTGATTTGTCGCCTGGTTCATCCCATTGCACCGTTTAGTAGTTATTTATGGATTGATATCCGTGCTTCTATCAATATGGTTAATGTGATCATGCCGAAAATCATGTTAAGTACTATGTTAAGGCTTCACGCCGATACTGTTGAGACCCGAGTGCTCATTTATTGCTGCCATCTCATGTGTTTCGTTGATGTTATATACTCAGTCCTATCATAGCATAGCATATCATGTCTCAGTCTCGGTAACTGTTTATTTTACACAATTTTATCATTGATTCGGCTAGTTCATGTATTTGTGAGCCCATGTGAGCGAGACTGGAGAGTGATGAGTGAGTGAGGCCGAGAGCCTGTTATTGAGAGACATATATGGGATCGAGCTTCACGCCGCAACATGTTATATTGATTATGCCTAGATCTGGCTTATTATAGCGCTTGGGCTGTAGGAGCCCCTCCGGAGTCTGTAACATACCCCTAGTAAGCGCAGTGATGATATTGAGGGATGGATCTTCCCTGGACATGGATCTTGTCCGAGTGTTTTCATTCTGGAGATGGATCTTCTCCGTGGGGATGGATTGGCTTTCCTCAGTACTGAGTGACTACGGATACTTATGTATATATATTCCGGGATGGATCTTCCCTGGGCCCTGAGAGCCATATACAGTACTGAGTGGACTTGTATGTGAGAGTTGTGAGCACTATGTGCATTTTTATACACTTGATACATTGGCATGTACAGTATACTGAGTTATACATAGGTTACTGTTCATATCTGACTCATCCTGCTTTCATTTTCTGTTAGAACTATGAACATGCCTAAATTCTGTACACTGTTTTTATTACATTTACTGAGGTTTAGTCCGTCACTACCTCTCAGCCCATAGTTTGGGTTCGTTACTTCTGAGTTGGTGTACTCACGTTACCCCCTGCACCTTGTGTGTAGATTTAGGTACATCGGGACCCGGTAGCAGTTGCTGATCTGTTTACAGAGTTTCTTCCGGAGTCTTCGAGATAGCAGCTGGCGATTGAAGCCTCGTTTTCTCCTTCTTTATCTTCCTGCCACACTTTATTATTTCAGACAGTATTATGTTAGTTCTGTATTTCGACATTGTAGTTATAGTAGCTCATGACTCGGTGACACTAGTTCTGGGATTTGTTTATTTGTGTCTTACTGATTCTTAAACTTCTAAATGTTTTATAAACGAGACTTTGGCTACAAATATAGTGATTTTTCTGAAAGAAACCTTAAATCAAATGAAATGTGTGGCTTGCCTGATTTCACGATAGGCGCCATCACGACTGGGTATTTTGGGGTCATGACAAGTTGGTATCAGAGCTCTAGGTTATATAGGTTTCACCAGTCATGAGCAGATTTAGTAGAGACTTGTTGATCTGTACGGAGACGTCTATACTTATCTTCGAGAGGCTACAGAACCCTTAGGAAAAATCTCACATTCTTGAATTTCGTCATGCGAGTCTGTTGATTCTAGAAATTGAACCTTCTGTTGTTTCATTCTCTCACAGATAGTGAGGACCCGCTCTAGCGATTAGGGTGACTAGACACCAGTTGGGCCCGTGAGAGTCCAAAGCCGCGGTCGAGGCCGTGATAGAGGGAGGGGTGCATCCCGCGCAGCAACCGGGGCAGTACCTGTGAACCCTCCAGTTATTCCAGATCAGGTCCTAGCCGCTGATGTACCAGTGGGACCAGATCAAGCACCGGCAATGCCTATTGTGATTCCAGGTCTTCAGGAGACTTTGGCCCAGATTTTGACTGTGTGCACCAGTCTAGCACATGCAATCATTGTTTCTACTACAACCGCTACTTCTCAGGCCGGGGGAGGCACTCAGATTATAACTGCTCGTACGCCTGAGCAAGTTATTCAGGGACTCCAGACACCGGGGGTAGCTCCAGCCCAACCGGTTGCCCCAGCTCAGGATTTTATGATCCCTGTTATGGCTGACGATGAGCAGTGCAGGTTTGGAGAGATTTGGTAGACTTCAGCCTCTGACTTTCAGTGGTGCTGAGGGCGAGGATGCCCAGGGCCTCTTAGACAACTGTCAGAGGATTCTTCGCACAACAGGGATATTACCATTAGGGTCTCGTTTACTACTTTCTAGTTCTCGGGAGCTGCATTCACTTGGTGGGAGTCTTATGAGAGGCGTAGGCCTGTTGGTGCAACGCCCTTTACTTGCCAGTAATTTTCCATTCTCTTTTTAGAGAAATATGTTCCCCAGTCCCGCAGAGAGGAGCTGCGCAGACAGTTTGAGCAGCTGTGTCAGGATGAGCTGACTGTGACGCAGTATGAGATGAGGTTTTTAGATCTATCTCGTCATGCTACAGAGTTTGTCCCTACTGAGAGAGAGAGGATCAGGAGGTTCGTGGATGGCCTCATTTATCAACTCCGTATTATGATGACCAGAGAGAGGGTATTGGGTGCTACTTTTGAGTAGGTTGTTGATATTGCTCGGGATATTGAGTTAGTTTGCCTCCAGGAGCGAGAGGAGAGGGAGGCCAAGAGGCCTCGAGGATCTGGTAGTTTTAGCTGTGTTCCCTCTAGGGGTCAGTTTAAGCATAGCAGAGGCCGCTCATTTAGTCCTCCTCATCCAGTTCGCCCAGCTTCCAGTGGTGCATCGTTGGGCCAGGGTCCCCACAGCTCTCATTCGGTCCGTTCTTCATTTAGTGATCTTCCAGCCCATATTTCATCTCGAGCACCATCAGTTCAAGGTTCCTCTGTGCATGGTTCTTCTAGTGGTTATCCAGGTGCTAGGGGTTCCCTTCAGTCCCCACTGTCATTTGCTGAGAGGGGTTGTTTTGAGTGTGGTGATCCGGGTCATATCAAGAGGTTTTATCCCCGTCTTTCAGGTGGTTCATCCCAACAGAGGAGTCAGCCATCAGCTTCGCCACCAGTTACTTCATCACCCGCCCAGCCAGTAAAGGGTGGGGGTCAGACAACTAGAGGCCGTCCTAGATGGGGGAGGTCGATCAGGTGGTGGCCATGCTCGATTTTATGCACTTCCAGCTAGGCTGGATGATATGTAGTGATTACATGTATTATTTCAGTTTGTCACCGAGATGCTTCGGTCTTTTTTTATCCTAGTTCCACGTACTCCTATGTTTCATCATATTTTGCCCATTTTCTGGATATGCCCCGTGAGTCCTTAGTTATATCTTCTCATGTGTCGACTTTGGTGGGCAATACTATTGTTGTGGACTGTGTGTATCGGTCATGTGTGATATCTATTGGGGGTTTGGAGACCCGAGTAGATCTGTTATTGCTTGGCATGGTTGATTTTGATGTGATATTGGGCATGGATTGGCTATCTCCGTGTCATGCTGTTCTAGATTGTCACGCTAAGACCGTGACCTTAGCGATGCCAGGATTTTCGAGGGTTGAGTGGAGAGGTTCCATTGAGTATGTTCCTAGAAGGGTGATTTCATACCTGAAGGCTCAGCGTATTGTGGAGAAAGGGTGCTTGTCCTATCTGGATTTTGTGAGGGATGTCAGTGCTAAGACTCCCGCTATTGATTCTGTTCCTGTGGTCCGTGATTTTCCGGACGTGTTTCCTGTTGACCTGCTAGGCATGCCACCTGACAGGGATATTGATTTTGGTATTAATTTGGTGCCAGGTACTCAGCCCATTTCTATTCCACCGTATCGTATGGCACCGGCGAAGTTGAAGGAATTGAAAGAGCAGCTTCAGGAACTCCTAGATAAGGGGTTCATTCGGCCTAGTGTGTCACCTTAGGGTGCACCAGTGTTATTTGTGAAGAAGAAGGATGGTTCTATGAGAATGTGTATTGACTACAGGCAGTTGAACAAGGTTACAGTCAAGAATAAGTATCCTTTGCCTTGTATTGATGATTTGTTTGACCAGCTTAAGGGAGCCAAGGTGTTCTCTAAGATTGATTTGAGATTGGGGTATCATCAGCTGAAGATTCGGGATTTAGATATTCCCAAGACGCCTTTCAGGACTCGTTATAGTCACTATGAGTTTATGGTGATGTCTTTTGGGCTGACCAGTGCCCCTGCAACGTTCATGCATTTGATGAACAACGTGTTTCAGCCGTATTTGGATTCCTTTGTTATTGTGTTCATTGATGACATCCTGGTATATTCTCGTAGCCAGGAAGAGCATGCTCAGCATTTGAGAAAAGTATTGCAGAGATTGAGGGAGGAGAAGCTTTATGCAAAGTTCTCCAACTACCAGTTTTGCGTTGGCTCAGTAGCTTTCTTGGGGCACGTGGTGTCCAGTGACGGTATTCACGTTGATCCGAAGAAGATAGGGCGGTGCAGAGTTGACCCAGACCGTCCTCGGCTACAAAGATTAGGAGCTTCCTTGGTTTGGCGGGGTATTACCGTCGCTTTGTGGAGGGATTTTCTTCTATTGCTTATCCCTTGACCAAATTGACCCAAAAGGGTGCTCCGTTCAGGTGGTCGGACAAGTGTGAGGAGAGCTTTCAGGAGCTCAAGGTTGTGTTGACCTCAGCTCCAGTGTTAGTATTTCCATCAGCTTCAGGCTCTTATACCGTGTATTATGATGCCTCGAGGATAGATATTGGTTGTGTATTGATGCAGGAGGTAGGGTTATTGCCTACGCCTTGCACAAGTTGAAGACTCATGGGAAGAATTATCGGGTGCATGATCTCGAGCTTGCAGCCATTGTTCACGCCTTGAAGATTTGGCGTCATTATTTGTATGGGGTGCATTGTGAGGTTTTTACGGACCACCATAGTTTTCAACATCTGTTTAAGCAGAAGGATCCAAACTTGCGTCAGAGGAGATGGTTGGAGCTTCTCAAGGACTATGATATCACTACTCTATACCATCCAGGGAAGGCCAAGGTAGTGGCCGATGCCTTGAGTCGCAGAGCAGAGAGTTTGGGGAGTCTAGCATATCTTCCAGCAACGGAGACACCATTAGCACTTGATGTTCAGGCCTTAGCAAGCCAGTTGGTGAGACTGGATCTGTCAGAGCCCCGCCGGGTATTGGCTCGTGTAGCCTCCAGGTCTTCTCTTTATGACCGTATCAGAGAGCGCAAGTATGATGATCCACACTTGCTTCTCCTTCAGGATAGGGTCCAGCGAGGTGATGCTAGGGGTGTAGTTATTGGTGATGATGGGATTATGAGGATGCAGGGTCGGATATGTGTGCCTAATGTGGATGGGCTTCGAGAGTTGATTCTAGTAGAGGCCCATAGCTCGCGGTATTCCATCCATCCGTGTGCCGCGAAGATGTATCAGGATCTGAGACAACATTATTGGTGGAGGCGGCTTGAAGAAGGATATTGTTGGATTTGTAGCTCGGTGTGTCAACTATCAGCAGTTCAAGTATGAGTACTAGAGACCAGGTGGATTGCATTAGAGGTTGGACATTCCAGAGTGGAAGTGGGAGCGGATCACCATGGACTTTGTAGTTGCTCTCCCACGGACTACGAGGAGGTTCAATTCTATATGGGTTATTGTGGATTGGCTTACCAAGTCCGCGCACTTCATTCCTATTGGTACTACTTATTCTTCGAAGCGGTTAGCTGAGATTTATATCCGAGAGATTGTCTGGTTGCATGGTGTTCCAGTTTCTATCATTTCTGACAGAGGTACTCAGTTCACATCGTAGTTTTGGAGGGCTGTTTAGAGAGAGTTGGGAACTCAAGTCGAGTTGAGTACAGATTTTCATCCTTAGACGGACGAGTAGTCCGAGCACAATATTCAAATACTGGAAGACATGTTGCGTGCTTGTGTCATTGATTTTGGGGGTTCATGGGACCGGTTTCTGCCATTCGCGGAGTTTGCATATAATAATAGTTATCAGTCGAGTATTCAGAATGATCTATACGAGGCTTTATATGGGAGGAGGTGTAGATCTCCGGTTGGTTGGTTTGATCCGAGCGAGGCTAGGCTCTTGGGTACAAACTTTGTGCGGGATGCGTCAGATAAGGTCAAGTTGATTTAGGAGTAGCTTTGAATGACGTAGTCTAGACAGAAGAGTTATGCGTACCGGAAGGTTCGGGATGTGTCTTTCATGGTTGGGGAGAAGGTTCTACTAAAGGTACCACCCATGAAGGGTGTTATGCGGTTCGGGAAGAAGGGAAAATTGAGTCCCCGGTTCATTCAGCCTTTTGAGGTGCTTCAGAGGGTTGGAGAGGTGGCTTATAGACTTGCTTTGCCACCTAGCTTGTCGAGTGTGCATCTGGTATATCATGTTTCCATGCTCCGGAAGTATGTTGGTGACCCATGTCATGTTTTGGACTTCAACACGCTTCAACTTGAGGGTGATATGTCTTATGAGGTAGAGCTAGTGGCTATTTTGGGTTGTCAGGTCAGAAGGTTGAGGTCTAAGGATATAGCTTCAGTGAAGGTGCAATAGAGAGGGCAGTCAGTGGAGGGATCCACCTGGGAGACCGAGAGGGAGATGTGGAGCAGATATCCTCACTTATTTGAGATTCCAGGTATGTTTCTAGACCCATTCGAGGACGGACATTTGTTTAAGAGGGGGAGAATGTAACGACCCGGCCGATCATTCCGTGAGATTTGCCCTATTTTCCCAGTTTCAACTTTATCATGTGTTGTTTAGCTCAATTATGTTGTGTTGAGTCAGTTGGTTCGGGTTCGGAGTGGTCGTGGTGAGAAATGAGACACTTAGTCTCTTAAGTTGGCTTTATAGTTAAAAAAGTCAACCGGAAGTTAATTGGCAAATGATCTCGGAATGTGGATTGTATGGCTCAGATAGCTTCGTTTGGTGATTTGGGACTTAGGAGTGTGTTCGGAATCTTGTTCTGAGGTCCGGAGTAGAATTAGGTTTGAATTGGAGAAATGGGATTTTTGGCGATTTCCAGTCGGCAATGGAAAATTAGCTATCAGGGTCGGAATGGAATTCCGGAAGTTGGAACGGTTTTGTGGTGTCATTTTGGATGTGTTTGCAAAATTTCAGGTCATTCGGACGTGTTTTGGTTGGTTTCGGCACCGTTGGCGAATTTCAAAAGTTTAGAAATCCTTAGGCATGAATTATGGATTGATTTGGTGTTTTGAGGTTATTTGGAGTGTTCTGAGGGTTCGACTAATTTCGGGTGATGTTATATGAGGTATTTGTATTTTTGGTTGTGGCCCCGAGGGGCTCGGGATGATTTCGGATGGCCATTGGGGAGTTTTGGAAATTGGAAAAGTTGCTGGTGTGAGACTGTTCTATGATTATGCAGGTGCGGATGGGTGGCCGCAGGTGCGGTCACCGCAGGTGCGTAAATTCCATCACAGGTGCGGAAATAGGGCAGCTTGAGTGGAACCGCAGATGCAGAAGTCAAGGTCGCACCTGCGAGCCCGCAGGTGCGGTAGATGGACCGCATATGCAAGATTTGGCTGGTTAATGAGAATCCGCAGGTGCGCACCTGGGACCGTAGATGCGGGTCCGCATGTGCGATGAAAAGGCCGCAGATGCGGTGATCGCCCGACAGAACATATAAATAGAAGCCTTCGTGAAATTTGGCCATTTTTCCACCATTTGTGTTCGGGTTTGGAGCTTTTTAAGAGGAATTGAAGAGGGATTCATGGGATAACACCTTGAGGTAATGATTTTGAACTCAACACTCGATTATATGATGATTTCTATCTGATTAGACATGACATTTATGAGGATTAAGGGTCAAAATTGGGGGATTAGGGCTTGAAGTTCTAGACATTGATATGAGGGTTTGGGGGGGTCATTTGTTGTTGGATTTTGAGGTATTTGGTATGTATGAACTCGTGAGAGTGTAAGGATTCCAATTTTGCGACTTATATCGGATTTCAAGACGTGGGCTCGGGGGTGGGGTTTGGCCAATTTGGGGAATTTTGACATAAATTGATTAATTTCGCGTGGATTTTATTCTTTTCTCATATAATGATGTTATGGTAATGATTTTTTATTAGATTCGGGGAAATTAGAGGCTGAGTCTAGAGGCAAAAGCATTGCGGACTAGGATTTTATCCGGTTTGAGGTAAATAACGTTTCCAAACTTGGTTCTGAGGGTTTGAAATCACGAACTATATGATATATGATTATAATTAAGGTGACACACATGCCAAGTGACGGGCGTGCAGGCGTGCACCGTGTGATTTGTGGTCTGGTTCATCCCATGGCACCGTTTAGTAGTTATTTATGGATTGATATCCGTGCTTCTATCAATGTGGTTAGTGTGATCATGCCAGAAATCATGCTAAGTACTATGTTAAGGCTTCATGCCGATACTGTTGAGACCTGAGTGGTCATTTATTGCTGTCATCTCATGTGTTTCATATATGTTATATACTCAGTCCTATCATAGCATATCATATCGTGTCTCAGTCTCGGTAACTGTTGATTTTACACATTTTTATCCTTGATTCGGGCTAGTTCATGTGAGCGAGACTGGAGAGTGATTATTGTGTGAGGGCGAGAGCCTGTTATTGAGAGACAAATATAGGATCGGGCTGCACGCCGCAACATGTTATATTGATTATGCCTAGATCTGGCTTATTACAGCGTTTGGGCTATAGCAGCCTCTCCGGAGTCTGTAACACACCCCGAGTGAGCGCAGTGATGATATTGAGGGATGGATCTTCCCTGGACATAGATCTTGTCCGAGTGTTTGCATTCCGGAGATGGATCTTCTCCGTGGGGCTAGATTGGCCTTCCTCAGTACTGAGTGACTACAAACACTTGTATGTATATATTCGGGGATGGATCTTCCCTGGGCCTTGAGAGCCATATACAGTACTGAGTGGACTTGTATGGGAGAGTCGTGAGCACTATGTGAATTTTTATATAGTTGATGCATTGGCATGTAGAGTATAATGAGTTATACATGGGCTACTGTTCATATCTGGCTCATCCTGCTTTCATTATCTGTTAGAACTATGAACATGCGTAAACTCTGTACAGTGTTTTTATTACATTTACTAAGGTTTAGTCCGTCACTACCTCTCAACCCATAGTTTGGGTTTGTTACTTCTTAGTTGGTGTACTCATGTTACCCCTGTACCTTGTGTGCAGATTTAGGTACAACGGGACCCGGTTGCGGTTGTTGATTTGTTTACAGAGTGTCTTCTGAAGTCTTCGAGGTAGCAGCTGGTGATCGCAGTCTCGTTTTCTCCTTCTTTATCTTCCTGTCGCACTTTATTATTTCAGACAGTATTATGTTAGTTTTGTATTTCGATATTGTAGTTATAGTAGCTCATGACTCGGTGACACTAGTTTTGGGATTTGTTTTATTTGTGTCTTACTGATTCTTAGACTTGTAAATGTTTTATAAATGAGACTTTGGCTGCAAATATAGTGATCTTTCTGAAAGAAATCTTAACTCAAATGAAATGTGTGGTTTTCCCGATTTCACGATAGGCGCCATCACGACTGGGTATTTTGGGGTCGTGATAGAAGGGCAAGATGAGAGCAAAAAGCAAAGAAACGATGTCACCACACCAAAGCCGTCGTTCCATAAAGTGACACTATTCGTCGTTACTTAACGATGGATTAACGATACAATACAATAAAATTTAAGTAACAATTAAAATAAATATTGTATTTAAAGTAACAATAAGATACAAATACAATACGATAGTAACAACCATCCAAACAAGTTGTTAGTCTCTAAAAAGTTCGAATTAGTATTCTTTTCGAACTTGAAGATTGTGCTTCTTCTTCTTCTCCCCCCTCCCCTCCCTCTTCCCCCATTTTATACCTCTCTTCCATGCTGCAAGCATGAGGCGACATATGGTTTGTGAAACAAATGTTTTTGAATTTGTTTCTTGGGTGTTTCAATATATCCAAATTTTGGAAACTGAAAATGAAAAAGAAAAGGACTTATGTGAACTTTTAAGGAAAATACATTCTACTATAAATTTGATGTAATTCCCACTTGTGCTATTTTTTGAAAATTCTTTCCTTTTGAAACACCGTTATTTTTTCAAGATCTTTTTTCTTCTTTCACCATCTAAGCTCCAGGTATAACCCAACTGAAGTTGGTCTTTGCTTTCAATTCAGTCTGATAATTGGATTTTATGGTTTTGTAATTTTGTTTGTGGGTTATTCCAACTATATATATTTGGAAATAATCAGTTGTTTTTGCCTTTTATTTTAAATTTCTGGAAGTTCTTCTATAAAAGACCAAACATTATACTCTAAAGAAAAAAGTTCAAATTAGGGGTAAAATAGGATTAGGGTGGTGAGGTCGCGTGTCATATGGTGTCAACCTCAGATCTATATTAAAAATATAGGTAAATCTGCGTACTTCGCTAATAGTAGTGATATCTATATCCAGACAGTATAACAGAGGTTATTTAAATAAAATTTAAAAGCAGAGAAGTAAATATACCCTTTTCATTAGGTAACTGAGAAATCCCATGCCTTGCCCAATAGGGGTGAGAGTGTGGGCCAAGTTTGGATAGACACATCAACACAATAGAGTAAGGTGAAAAAACAAATACTTCAGCCATTTGATAATTAGCATCTTGTAAATCTATTTCATTATTAAATCAACTACCACAATAAGATAATAGATATATCAAAATGTACCTTCTTCCCCTTCAACCCAACAAGTGATAGTGGCGCCCTAAACTATCTTCACCGGCATAATAGTAGTGGATCCAACTGAGACTCTCTTCGGCCTGCCCTCTTGAGTATCTTTAATAGCACGAAATATCTGTGTAATCCTAAGGATCTCCTTAGGAGAGAATACAATATTTGCCTGTATATATGTTGTATCATTCAGATCCCCATTCAATAATGATATTAATTTAAGATCATTGTATGTATAAATCCAGATGAGGGGGCGAATTGAACTCGACTTGTAATTAAAAGGAATTTCTTACACGAGAAACATATTTTTCAAATAAAAATTTAGTTAGAAAAACATAAAAACGTAAAAAAGAAGCACCTCTTCGATACCGATATTAGTATATTAGCCTCTGGAATTTGTTGTGGTTGATGCCTTATTCAAATCCTCCTCCTTAATTGACTGTTGTAGCCCTTCATTCAATGACGACTCAATGGAGTTAGTAGCTCAAAATAAAATAAAAGGTATTAAACCTCTTTAAATGGAATCTTAATATGCAAAAAAAATAGTATCATCTTTTTTTATTTGTCTACAGTGTAATATACAAGATATAAAGCCTTTAATTTTCCATAGTAATATTATTATTTATGTTGGTGAGATTAATTTAAGTTAATAAAATGTTAGACATGTATTTGTAATATATTACCTTGGATCTTATTACTATAAAGATTATTGACTAATATGATGATTTTAGTACTTTAATGAAAGCCCTAAATTTTAATTGTTAAAAAATAGGCAGGCAAATATTTCCACTATTAAAAAAAAGGAGTAAAAATAACTAAGTCAAATTGTGCACGTATCAACTAATTGATCTGATGCCTTTATCTCTAGTAACTAATTGTATTCAATACACCCATGCCTAGTGGAACATCAACTCAATACAATAAGGTGAAAGAGTACTACGTCACTTGACGAAAAGATTTTGGTAAATTTGAAAGCTTCAACCACCAAACATTATGGCGGGTGGTATGTAACGTCATCCTTAACCAAATGTCTCAAATAGTAGTTTGGTGAATTTTTAAAATCGGGAAAAATGTTAATTCTGAAAATTTTGGCTCATTAAAAGGAAGTCTAAAAATTGAAAGTAAGGTTTGGAGGCATGTTTTCTCCTCTCGGCACACATTTTACGAGTCTTGCTAATGTTCATGCATAGTGAGAAAATGCCTTCTACCAGTATCACACCTTCACCGACGACACTGTCTGAAAAAACACCGGCGAGTAGAATTCAATCACAACGAGGCCATTCACTTTTGGTAGAATCATACCGCTACAATTCTAACCCATCCGTGTGGAACCAAAAATTGAGGAGAAGAGTGAGAATGAGATAAATTCAGCTGGAAAACGTTCTGCGAGAAGAACGAGGATAGAGATTCCTCTACGCCTAAAAATTTTTGACCTACCAAATTCCAAAACACTAATTCCTGCTGTTGAAAATTCCCCTTCGATGGTGGAACATGAATCTTCCCCAAAGAAGAAGCCCTACCAGAGGAATCAGAGTTCACTAGTGGGTAAGGTCCTTAACTACATTCCTACTGCTTTGCATGGTAATACCTTTGTGGTTGAGATTGTTGAGGAGGATATCAGTGAACAATAAGAATATTGGGGTTCATATCTAATATGGTATGTTATGGGTGATACTCTATTTTCAAATCCATGGAGAACTATGTGGAAAATGTGTGGAATTTTTTTACCATAGCCAAAATCCTATACCATGATATTGGATACTACATATTTAGGTTTGATACTATGAGTGATAGGGATTGAGTTATGCAATCTGGTCCTTATACATTCCATAATAAGCCATTTATTTTGTAGAATTGGTCTATCGATTTTGTTTTTGATCCTGATTATTTGACTGTGATTCCATTATGGGTGAAGTTTTCTAGCCTACCTGTTGGATAATGGTCCACTGAATCTTTAAGTAAACTGGCTAGTGTTGTTAGTATCCTATGTACAATGACATGTTTACAACCGAGATGGATTGCATTTCCTATGCTGAAGTACTGGTAGAGACAGATGTCGTGCCCCTTTTTCTCGCGAAATCGGATTTCGACACGTGACAACTCTTTTAAGGAAAGTGTTAAAAGAGAGAGTCGCCACCTAATGGGTTGGAGGTGTGTTAAGGCACCTATTTGCAAATAACTTTGGTTTAACCAGTTTGCGTCACAAAAGATCGAGTAAGGGCTCAAATTACCTCGAGGAGAAGGTGTAAGGCATTCCTCGAGGTCCACAACTGTGGGTCCCGGCCGAATGCAAATTATATGAATTAGTCAAAAACAAGAGGGAAATACAAGAAGTTTGGGAAATTATTATGAAAAGTCTACAAATAAACACAAACAATTGACTTTAAGACAAGATGGGAGGGGGGGGGGGGGGCCC
>ML265193.1:0-51121 GCA_005239495.1 Nicotiana undulata | reverse complement strand
GGGGGGGGGGGGGGAGCTTGGCTTTCAGCCGGCCCAGAATTAGACTCATAGCAAAGAAACAACCAATAAAATAGTAAGAAAGTAATAGGTTTGGAAAACCATTTGCAAACACTATAAGATAATCGCATAATGAACTCAAGAAACAAACTAACACATTGGGCAGGGTGACATATGATAAGAAACAAAGAGCCTGGGATTGCAAAGTTAACAAGCAAGGTATTAGACTAGTAAAATCAAGTAACGCAACCAGCTTAAAGGATCAGATTATACCAAACTCAGGATTAAATAGTATAATATAATAGAGGGCATCTATCAAGGAAAATTAGTTTAAAGTAGACCTGGCAAGATGGTTAAAAATAATAGTTATCCACCCAACCCAACCCACTAAAAATGGGTTGGAGAACTGACTTTTTTAAATCGGGTCGAATATGGATAATTACCCATATTATCCATTAGAAAAATGAGTAACCAATGAGTAAAATGTGGATAATACCATTATTGGAAAATTATTTCAATAATGTTCTTTTGTTGCAATAGACAACAAATTCATATTAGAGCTGAGGCTAATGTGAAGTCATGAATGGATAATATGGTTACTCATTTTATCTGCCGGTTAATCTGTTTATTACCCATGTTAAATATGGGTTGGATCAGATAATTTATCCATTTTTTAAATTACCCGTTTTGACTTGAACCATATCCGTCCCACCCCGCCCGTTTTCCACTCCTAGTTTAAAGTATCACAAGTTGTTATAGGCACATAATTAGACATGGCAAGAACACATAGAGTGACAACCATAGTCATAGGAGCATACTGCACTTAGAGTAAAGGTCTTAAACATGTTAGGGCATGCTAATAACATCCATTAATCACTAGAAGTTCAGAATTAGGCAGAGAACATGGATTAAACCATATAATCAAGGTAGAACATTCGAATTATCAACAACACTGAACTAAGCATGCTTCATTATGTCCAAATTAACTAAGTTAGGTGCAAATACATTGTTAGGTGGGCAATTATAGGCAGAATTGAATAGGAAAAGAGTCAAGGGCACACATTAGGTCATGCAATTCAGAGAACATGCTAATTAGAACATAATAAACATTGCAAAAGTTTAGAAAATAACCAGTGATTTTTCAATAAACAAGAAAAGAACGACAATAAGAACCCAGATTCTCGAATGTGTCAAGTTCCCAAGGGTTTCAAGAACCCAGGGCAGTGCTCACACCCAACAGAGGTCAGAAAAGTAGAAATCCGGTGACCTTGGCTTTCAGCCGGCCAAGAGCCAAACATAATAGAATAGTAAACAAATACAAAGTGGAAAAATAGTGATTGAAGTTCTGTCAAAAAAGGGGAAGGGGAATGGGTTTTACTAGTAGTAGTATTTCAACAAACAATCAAGGAAAGATAATCAATCAGACATAAAAAATAAGGAAATAAGAGCATGCAGAATCGATTAGAACCAATTTAAGAGAAAATCAGGCAAAACCTAGTTTTAGGGAAAATGAATATTGAAAATATATATATATAAAATCAGACCATAGTAGAATATAGGACGAATATAGACATAATAACACTTAAAATCAGAGAATCGAACCCATTTCGGTTCGACCTGAAGGGATTTGAAAACCCTAGTTTTAGGGTAAGTAAGAATCAACAAAAGATACACAAATATTCGTACTCACAATAGAACAAAAGATGAATATAGACAGAATAACACAAAGATCAGAGATTTGAACCTATTTTGGTTCGATCTTGTGGAGATCTTCTTGCCATGTTTAGGAAAGCAGTATAGGAGAGTAACCAGTACCAGGGGGAGGTCATATATGGCAAGTAGTAGCCATGTAATCCCATATTAGGTGGGATTGGGAGAGTTTTTAGGGGGCGGATGCTAGGGTTCTTAGGAGGGAGAAGGGAGGTGGGGGATATTAGGGCGGCAGACGGGGGAGAATGGGATTAGGGTTCGGTGTTTCGGTAGTTAAAGGGGAGGGTTTGATATGGACCGTTGATCTCTGAGATCAACGACCACGATTAAAAGAGGAGTTGGGTCGGGTTATTAGAAACGGGTCGTGACCGGGTTAGGGGTTGGGTTTGTTGGGTTTGGGCTGGGTAATTTGGGCCAGGGTATTAGGTATTTTGGGCCATTATTTTTTCCGAAAATAGGTAGAATTTAGGCTAGTTTATAAATACCCAATAGTTAACAAAAAATAATTTATAAATAACAAAAATATTATTTGTGCACTAAAATGATTAAAAATAATTACTTAACATTATAATAACATAAAAAAGTTATTTTTTGCATACATAATGTAATTATACATGAATATGGACTATTATTGCAAAAATGTGCAATTAGCCCTAAAATGCAAATGTAATTATAAAAAAAGCAGTAAAAAATATTTAAAAACATACATGTTGGTGTAAATGATAATTTTGGATGATTAAATCATCATAAAAATAATTTGACGGATAATTATTGGATATTTATATAATAAAAATACAGAAATAAATCGATTTAAAGCCTTTAAAAATTATTTAAAATTATGAAAAGTGCTCGTATAGGTTTATAAGATAAATGATGATGCATATATATATATATATATATATATATATATATATATATATGTGAGAAAATTGGGTATCAACAGCTGCCCCTCTTTGCCCGGGAATGATGAAAGAGTTGTCGGGTAAAGAAATGATGACCGATTTTGACCGAATGGGGTGATTTGAAAATAGAGGCTGAACTTCGGTTTCTGAGTTACCTACATATCACTGGTTTTACGGGAATTTCTGTGTGTATTTCTGGATCCAGCGGTGAACTAAGCCGGTGGAGTTGTTGTAGGAATGGCTAGGTTCTTCTAGATATGACGATATCAAAATTGTGAATGGATGTACCTTGGAACGGTTATAGATATTTGAATAGTTATCAAGTAGAAATGGGTAACAGATGGTGGTTGGCTATTGTATTTGAGGTTGTTATAGGATGTGAACATTAAACGGAAACTGGAGCGAAGATTGCTCCCACTGGAAGAACAATTACCTCCTAGATCGCCTGCAAAACCTAAACACAATGCATACAGGTATATATAGAGATAATTTAAACATGATGCAAATTCCCTTTGGACCTTGAGACCTGTCTTTGGATGATGGGAATGATGTCCTTATACCATGATGTCTTGGTCCATGAATCATGTGATAAGGGATTCGCAGGCCATGAAATGATGTTCTCGGGCCATGAAAATGGTGCATCTGAACTATGACGCCTTTGAATAATGATGTGCAATATTGAGAGATCCTCAGGCCATGGCATGGTGTCTTCCAGCTATGAGGATGATGCCTTCGGACTATGACGCCTTTGGACAAAATGGCGGTATTTCAGTCCATGAGATGCAAAGACATGATGTTTGGTCATATGCGAAGCCAAACAAGACGGAGCTTAGTCTTGTGTAAGATCGGGGGCAGAGCTTAGACCCGAGAAAAAAAAATAGTGCTAGATTTCAAGTAGCATAGCATTTGGTGTTATGCAAGGAAAGGCAGAGCCTAACCTTATGCAATTGAGAAGGCAGGGCTTAGCCTTATGAAAATGGGAGACAATGCAGTCTCATGCAACTAGGGAGACAATTCTTAACCTAATGCAAGGAAAGACAGAGCTTAGCCTTATGCAACTAGGGAGGCAATGCTTAGCCTCATGCGAAATGGAAGACAATGCTTAGTCTCATGCAAGGAAAGACAATGCTTAGACTTATGCAATTAAGGAGGCAAGGCTTAGCCTCATGAAAAATAGGATACAATGCTTAGTCTCATGCAAGGAAAGGCAATGCTTAGCCTTATGCAATTAAGGAGGCATGGCTTAGTCTCATGAAAAATGGGAGACAATGCTTAGTCTCATGCAAGGAAAGGTAATGCTTAGCCTTATGCAATTAAGGAGGCAAGGCTTAGCCTCATGCAAAATGGGATACAATGCTTAGTCTCATGCAAGGAAAGACAATGCTTAGCTTTATGCAATTAAAGAGGCATGGCTTAGCCTCATGCAAAATGGGAGACAATGCATAGTCTCATGCAAGGAAAGGCAATTCTTAGCCTTATGCAATTAAGGAGGCAATGCTTAGCCTCATGCGAAGAAAAGATAATGGGTGATAGTAGAGCATTTCTTAGCTGGAGATGTGTTTGCGTTTGGCATCTTTGTCGTTATGAAGATAGTGATTTTGATATGTGTACGTATTTGCGAATATTCCTTGTTCCTGCATCCAAAGAAAAATCGTGAGTTTTGCGGGAAAGGTTGATTCGTGCCTACACCTGCTTTCTTTGCTTTGCTTTGTATCGAAATCCTGCTCAAGTTACTATGGTAGCATTTGGCTACTCATAAAATAATTTATTTCAAACAATATGCGTGCATTTGATGAATGTAGCTATTTAAAACATAGTAGTATACAATATGATGAACCAATGACCGTGACACTTTTAGAGACATAGTGACTTCCTTGCATTAGAATTTTGAGGGTCCTCCTCAAAATTCTTCCCAGTTTTATAGGAGATTCTTTGATCGTTCTGCATATGACGAAGTTGACTGGTCTTGCTCCGGAATTTTGAGGGTCCTCCTCAAAATTCTACCCCAGTTTCTGATTGTGGAAAAAATGAAAATTTTATTGAATTGTGTTCAGAGCCACATGGCTGCCTACGTATCCCCTCTTAAACGGGAATTAGGTCAAGCATAGTTCAGTTACATCAGATGATGAAATTCAAACATTCTAAACATAGTATCTTTTGAGTGCGTCTGAATTGATAGGCTTTGCAAATTTCTCCGTCCATTTCTGCGAGTATGAGTGCTCCTCCTGTTAGCACTCTGTGAACCATGTAGGGCCCTTTCCAATTGGGTGAGAATTTCCCTTTGGCTTCGTCTTGATGCGGGAAGATCTGCTTCAGCACTAGATGCCCTAGTATGAGCTGTCTAGGTCTAACCCTTTTGTTGAAAGCTCTGGACATTCTGTTTAGATAAAGTTGACCATGGAATACCTCATTCATTCTTTTCCCATCAATGAGAGCTAATTCTTCGTAGCGACTCCTTATCCATTCAGCATTGCTAAGTTCAGCTTCTTGTATAATTCTTAAGGAAGGAATTTCGACCTCGACAAGAATGACAGCTTCAGTACCGTAGACCAACAAGTAGGGAGTGTCCCCGGTTGATGTGCGGACTGTGGTACGATACCCCAGTAAGGAAAATTATAATTTTTCGTGCCACTGCTTGTGATTATCTACCATCCTTCTCAGTATTTTCATGATATTCTTGTTGGAGGCCTCCACGGCTCCGTTCATTTGAGGCCTGTAAGCTATGGAATTCTTATTCTTGATTTTGAATATTTCACTCATAGCTTTCATTAAGTCGTTGTTGAGGTTGGCGGTATTGTCGGTGATGATGGATTCCGGCACCCCGAATCGTCAAACAATACGATCTCTGAAAAAATTTGCGACAACTTTCTTGGTTACAAATTTGTAAGATGCACCTTCAACCTATTTTGTGTAGTAGCCTATGGCCACTGAAATGAACCTGTGCCTGTTTGAAGCGGCACCCTCGATCGTACCGATGGCATCCATTTCCCAAGCGGAAAAAGGCCAAGGTGCACGTGTTGCATTGAGTTCATTTGGTGGCACCGATATCGTATATGTATGTATTTGGCACTGATGACACTTCTGGACATAACTGATGCAATCCGTTTCCATAGTCATCTAAAAATACCCTGCTCTCAGTATCCTTTTGGCTAAAACGAAGCCATTCATGTGTGTTCCGCAAGTTCCAGCGTGTATTTCTTCGAGCAGTTTGGAAGCTTCCTTGGCGTAAACACACCATAAAAATCCTAGAATCCTAGGTCTGGAGTCCTTCTGTACAGAATTACTCCACTTTGGAAGAAATGGTTGGATAATATTCGGAGCGTGAGTTTCTGAGTATGATTTGCATGCTCCGGGTATTCTCCTTTTGCCAAGTATTCCTTGATATCATGGAACCACAAATTCCCATATGTTTCTTCTTCAACATGAGCACAATAAGCTGGCTGATTATGAATCCTTACCGGAATAAGTGTCGCGCCCCCTTTTTTCTCGCGGAATCCAGGTTTCGACATTTTTGGGACAACTCCCTTCCTTTTGGGACGGGATATGAGATTTGAAGAGTCTCCACCTAACAGATTATGGTGCGTTAGGGAACCTAAAGCAAATAACTCATAGAACTAGTTTGCATTACCAGAGATCGGGTAAGGGCTCGAAATTACCTTGAAGGGAAGGTGTTAGGCACCCTCGAGGTCCACAACGGTGGGTCCCGACCGAACTTAATTAAGCGAATTAGTCTTTAAAGGAAAATAAATCCATTTAGACAACTATTATTTTAAAGCAGGAATTAAAGGAGTCCTAAGTTTCTTAGCCTATAGGATAACTTCCATGCAATACTTGGTAACTTTCCCCAAATTGGGGTGTTACGCATAGTATTAGCGCATATGTCATCATCTCCTTTACTACCCAATTACTATCTTTCAGTTATTACCTAAGCGTTCTAATAGATTCTACTGCATACCTTATGCGTGCACTACCCGTCCCTTACCTATGGCCCTGGAGGTGTTTAGGACCTCTATTTAAGGTGGTTCTAGACTGACCTATGTTACTAAAAATGAGAAAGCTAAGCGACAAACAAAAAATTCAAGTAGGTCTGTCACATAAAGAGCAAATAGAGGCTCATGTTAACCTCCACAAGTAAATAGCAAATGCACGCAATTCAAACATGCAATTTTAATGATTTAAGACCCTATAGGAAGGATATCTAGATGAGCATAAACAGAACATAACAGTTTTATTAGAGCGAGCAGCGGTACCTATCAGTTTGACTACTGATTTTTGTTAATACTCTGAACCTGACATATTTCAAGCAGCAAGAGATCATAGTTTTTAGACCCAGAATTCTTAATTACCCTACAGGCTTGCCTAAGTGATGACCTGATCAGAATCCTATAGGCATGGTATCTAAAACTGTTAATTATAGACTACAGTTTATAAACAAGTTACTGATATTAACAAACAAGTTTTTATAGGCATGCTTTCTAATTTACAGAATTAGTTAGTTCCTATAGGCATGATTTCTAGGCATTGGGAGTGATTTATTTATTTCCTATAAACCTGATATCTAAATTACAGAAACTGATTTTTATATCTCTTGTAGGCATGATATCTAAATTACAGAAACTGATTTTTTATACCTCCTATAGGCATGATATCTAAGTTGTAGAAACTGGTTTTATATCCCCTATAAGCATGATATCTAAGTTGCAGAAACTAGTTTTATATCCCTTATAGGCATGGAATCTATGTGGCCAGAAACTGTATACGGCTAAAAACGGAAAAGACCGATTTTATATTTATTGCGGCATTCTTGGACTATCGGCAGGAGGTTCGAATGTTGTTCAAAGTCTGACCCCGAAGTGTTCCCTGTGACTAGCCTTGAGGCAATGCAGGCCGGCGACTGTCGCAAGCAAACATCACGAGGGCGGGGGCGGCCAAGCCTGCAATGGAAGTACAAGTCCGTACCATAACATTAAATAAACGTATCAGCTATTCTATTTTGTAATAAATGCTTATGTACTATGTTGGGATTTTTCCTCCTATATAAAGGGGACCCTTATCATTTCTTACACACATGACATTGAATACAAGCAATAAGAACATTCTCTGCTCTCTAACTCAAACTTCCCTTATTGTCTCTCTGTTGATCTTTGAACTTACGTTTATTGTGTTTCATTTATTGTTCTTCATTTACTGCTCATCATTGGTCATAGAAAGCATATTTCGAATCCCACATAACTGTTATAACCCCATCGACCGTACTTTGTTAGCTTCGAGCCTCGACCACGAGAGTCCACCTCAGTTAGCTCGGAACCTCGATATGAGGCGGTTTGGTTTGCTTATTTTTGATTTCATTTATCTCTTACTTCATTTGTTCCAACCATACTTAGCATCTACAACTTAACAACTAGCATTAAAATAAATTACATATTTTTAGAACCACATAATCAAATATAATTGTAATTACCATTTTCAAGGTAAACAGTTTGGCGCCCACCGTGGGGCTAAAAATAATAGTAATTTGTTTAGTGCTGGTTCACTGAAAAGTGCATCCTTCACACCTTTTCTTGTCCAAAGGATCTTTAATTTCAGGTCAAAATCTCTGACTCAACGAATGCATACGAAAGCGGTAGCTCTGAGGACTTTGGAGGAAATGGTATAGCCATCCCAAGTGCCGGTATACCGTTGCGAAACCCCGGTAGCACGCTAGAGCTAACCCCTGTGGACGAGGACTCAAGCAACGCCCATCATGAAGATGTCAACTCCCACACTGACAGAAGCGCCCACCGAGAAGGCCAACATGGAGAACGGGGAACTGTCGCTCAAAGGAAAAGAGGGATCAGCCTCCAAGCGATCTTTGAAATTCTCCAGGCACAACAAACATTGATTACTCAGCTGCAAAATCGTCAAAAAATCTCGAGTGCGTCGTCACCAGGAACAGCCCCCTGAGCCCGACCAATACTAGAGAGGTCGGGTAACAAAGGGTCAGCAATTGACCCCGTTGTCGTAAGAATACTCGAGAGTATCACCAAGAGAATACAGTCAAGGTTCCCAGAAAGAAAACCAGGGCCACGAAAAGAAAGGTATCGACCTTACGTAGAGAATCATAGGAGCACCGTGAGGAGTAACATGCCCCAAAACGATCAAAGAACATACCAAAGTCGGGATCATCGAAGGATGGTAGACAAAGCTGGGTTAGGTAGGCGCACAGGGCCGGCGAAGGTATTCCGACCGATCAAGTACAACTTTAGGAACGATGTTTCAGGCATTATATCGGCCATGAATGGAATCAAAGACACCAGATGGCCAAAACCCATACTATCAGACCCTTCGCAGAGGAACCCTAACCTAATGTGCGATTCCACGGTCATAGAACCGAGGATTGCAGACAGCTCCAAGGGGAAGCAATCCGATTGGCTAGCAAGGGGTACCTCCGAGAGTTCGCCAACAGTCGAATCATAGACCACCCCCAAGGAAGGACAACAAGTCAAAAAAGCGGAGCAAGAAATCTTCGACACTCTGTTCATATGAGCATCGTGGGGAATGACGTTCCTCAAGAACCTGTGATTAAGCGGACAAAAATATCGGTTGCAACGACAGGATAAATTCGGGGCCATATGCCCGGGAATATCCTTGCATTCAGCAACGTGGACCCCGAGACCCTGCCTCACCCGCATAACGATGCACTGGTAATTTCCTTTCTGTTGAATAACATTCAAATTAAACGGGTACTTGTGGATAGTTAGGCCAACGTAATCAGGTCGAAAGTAGTGGAGCGGCTCGGGCTGCTCAACCGAGTCATACCTACCTCATTAATCCTCAACGGATTCAACATGGCCGGTGAGGTGACGAAGGGGGAGATTATCCTCCAGATTAACATGTCTGTAACAGTCATAAACACCAAGTTCCATGTCATCAAAGGCGGCATGAGGTACAATGCATTGCTTGGAAGGCCATGGATACACAACATGAGGGCAGTGCCGTCAACTTTCAACCAGATGATGATGTTTCCAAAGGAAGACGGTATAAAAATGGTATATGGAGAACATCACGCGGCCAGAGAGATGTTCGCGATCCACAATAAGGCACCAACGCCTATGCTCCCTACCTCGGAGGAACTAGGGGAAGGCCGACCCCCGAGGATGACAAAGAGGACTTTCTCGCCCCCCACACCTTCATTGCCCCCGAGGAATCGGACGCAACTAAATAACAAATCAAAGAGTTCGAGAAGGCCATCCTGGTTGAGCATTCGTCCGATCGTAAGGTATACCTGGGAACAGGATTAACCCCCGAACTCAAGAAAGAACTCATTCAATTCCTTATCAATAACATCGACTGCTTTGCTTGGTCCCATTTAGACATGACAGGGATCCTGCCCGAAATAACCACCTATCGGCTGAGTGTTAACCCCATGTTCAAACTGATAAAGCAGAAAAGGAGGCCGAATATGCAGTAAAACACGCATTTATCAAGGACGAGGTAGCAAAACTCCTCATAGGGTCTATTAGGGAGGTGAAATACCCCGATTGGTTGGACAATGTGGTGGTATTCCCCAAGAAGGGGAATAATTTAAGAATGTAGATTATAAAGACTTAAATAGGGCATGCCCTAAAGATTCATTTCTATTGCCCAACATCAATTTCCTGATCGATGCCACGGCCGGCAACAAGATCCTCACCTTTCTCGACGACTACTCGGGATATAACCAAATTCAAATGAATCCCGAGGACAGAGAAAAGACTTCGTTCATCACGAAGTACGGTACATATTGCTATAACGTAATGCCCTTCGGGCTGAAAAACGCTGGAGCCACGTACCAGCGTTTGGTTAATATGATGTTTGAATGCCAAATAGGCAAATCCATGGAAGTATATATTAACGATATGCTAGTTAAGTCCCTGCGCGCAGAGGACCATTTGACCCATTTGCAGGAAACCTTCAGTATTCTCAAAAGCTATAACTTGAAGCTTAATCCCGATAAATGTGCCTTCAGAGTAGGATCGGGTAAATTTTTAGGCTTCATGGAGTCAAACAGGGGGATCGAGATCAATCCCGACAAAATCAAAGCCATCGAGGAAATCACGGTGGTGAATAATGTGAAGGCTATGCAACGGCTGACCGGGCGGATAGCGGTCATGGGCCGATTCATATCAAGGTCATCGGATAAGAGTAATTGTTTCTTTTCCCTGCTCAAGAAGAAAAATAGCTTCGAGTGGACTCCAGAGTGCCAACACGCTTTGGAGGAATTGAAGCGATATCTATCGAGCCCAACTTTACTCCACACTCCGAAGGAGGGCGAAACACTATATCTATACCTGGCCATGTCCGAAGTGGCGGTAAGTGGCGTGTTAGTTCGGGAAGAACAAGGTACGCAATTCCCTGTCTACTATGTGAGTCGGACCATGGGCGATGCCGAAACCAGGTATCCCCTTCTAGAAAACTTAGCCCTTGTGCCAATTAGCGCGTTTCGAAAGTTAAAGCCTAATTTTTAGTGTCATCACATTTGCGTTTTAACGACATACTCGCTTCAAAATATATTGCACAAACCCGAGTTGTCGAGCCTGTTGGCCAAGTGGGCCATCGAACTCGGGGGGTACGATATCGAATATTAGCCCCGAACTGCTATTAAATCCCAGATTTTGGCAGATTTCATAGCCGACTTTACGCCCACCCTAGTGCCCAAAGTAGAAAAAGAACTACTATTGAAAACGGTCACATCTTCAGGGGTATAGACCCCTGTTCACCGACGGTGCCTCAAACGTGAAAGGGTCCGGGATCGACATAGTTCTAATGCCGCCTACGGGCAGCATGTAGACAATCTATAAAAACTTAAAAATTGACAAACAACGAAGCCGAGTACGAGGCTGTTATTGCAGGTCTGGAATTGGCCAAAGGCCTGGGAGCCGAATTCATCGAAGCCAAGTGCGACTCTCTCCTGGTGGTTAACTAGGTGAATGGAAGCTTTGAAGTCCGAGAAGACAAAATGCAGAGGTATCTGGAAGGGACTCTAGTCTCTCTGAATCGTTTCAAGGAGTGGACCCTAACCCACATACCTCGAGAGTAGAACAGCGAGGCCGATGCCATTGCAAATCTGGGATCGTCTGTCGAAGAAGATGAGATACTCCCCGAAGTTGTTGTTCAGTTAACCAAATCAGTGATCGAGGAAGGCCACGTCGAGATAAATTCCACCATCCTGACATGGGATTGGAGAAACAAGTACATCAGTTATTTGAGGGACGGGAAGTTGCCCACAGACCTGAAAGAATCGAGGGCCCTGTGAACCAAGGCAACTTGATGCTCACTCGATGAAAATGGCGCTCTATACAGGAGGACCTTCGCTGGACCCTTGGCGGTATGTCTAGGACCAGGTGACACAAATTACGTGCTTCGAGAAATCCACGAAGGTACTTGCGAGAATCATTCTAGAGCCGATTCCTTAGTTCGATAAGTGATCAGAGTAGGTTATTACTGGGACATTATGGAAAAGAACGGCAAGGAATTCGTTTGGAAATGCGAAAAATGCCAAAGATTCGCCCCCATCATCCACCAGCCCGGCGAGCAACTGCATTCGGTCTTGTCGTATGACCGTTCATGAAATAGGGGATGGACATCGTTGGACCCCTACCAACGGCACCAGGTAAAGCTAAATTCATTCTTTTTAGGACTGACTATTTCTCGAAATGGGTAGAAGCGCAGGCCTTCGAGAAGGTAATAGAGAAAGAGGTCATTAACTTCATATGGGACCATATCCTGTGCCGATTTGGGATTCCTTCCGAGATTACATGCGATAATGGAAAGTAGTTCATCGGTGGAAAAGTAACAAAGTTCCTCGAGGATCATAAAATCAAGAGGATCCTGCCGATGACCTACCACCCATGTGCCAATAGTCAGGCCGAGTCCACAAACAAAACCATCATTCAAAACTTGAAAAAGAAGTTAGAAACCGTAAAAGGTAGGTGGAGGAAAATACTGCCCGAGGTCCTATGGGCATATCGAACCACTCCAAAATCAAGCACGGGAGAGACACCATTCTCTCTGGTGTATGGGTCCGAGGCTTTGATACCGGTCGAGGTAGGGGAACCGAGTGCCAGGTTCCGTCATGCTACAAAGAATTCAAACAATGAGGCCATGCATGTAGCTCTCGAACTACTATATGAGAAGGGAGAAGCTTCACTGGTCCAGATGGCCTCCCAAACACAAAGGGTCGAGAGGTATTATAACAGGAGAACAAACCTCCGACATTTCGGAGTCGGGGACTTAGTCCTAAGAAAAGTCACCCTAAACACTCGAAACCCTAATGAGGGGAAGCTAGGCTCAAGCTGGGAAGGGCCGTACCGTGTCCTCGGAGTAATCGGCAAAGGATCCTACAAGATCAGCACCATGGAAGGCGAACAACTCCCGAGCAATTGGAACATATCCATGCTCAAACGCTATGACTGCTAAGGTAAGACTATGGCCTCATTTCCATTCACATGTCCCGAGCTAAACTTCTGTAGATATCCAATGGAAGACATCAGAACATCTGTCTGCTTCAAAAGGCCCATGGGTTTTCAAACGCATTACATTCTTTTCCTTCGATCGGGTTTTATCCCTAAAAAAGGGTTTTACCAGCAAGGTTTTTAACGAGGCAACATCTATGTGCTCCCCAGGAAGAACTTAAACAAGTATTCAAGGCTTCTCTCCAATCAACCTCAAATACTGCGGGGCATCGCCCAGGGAGGTTGCTTCCTCGAACAAATCAAGGTAAGCCGAAGAAGGTTTCAATAGGAAAATGATACCGGGCCAAATGGTCAAATTAATCGTGTCCTCATAGAAAGGTCGAACCCTCGACGGTGAAAACGTGTATGCTTGCACCAAACAATCAAAGGAGTATTTTTGCCATCAAAACACTTTCGCAATTTAAAGAAATTGCTATTTTCACAAGGAAAGGCCCCAGGGCCAAAACACCCTCGGTGTCTGGGGGACTATCATTAACATCCACCCCATCAAGCTGTCAAAAACCCAAGGTCGTAAGATCAAGTGGGTAACCTAGGGCGTGTTCAAAAATGTAAGACCTCGAGTAAGGCATGTACAGATCATACAACCTTATAAAAGGCACAATCCCGACTTCAAAACCAAGTCTATATATTCGAACTTGTAAGACCCCTAAAAACGCATACCCTAGAATATAGATGCCGAGGATACGATACTCGGGACCGAAGGCTTCGGCCAAACACAAACAACTCCGATCGATAGGCTACGGCCAAACTAACGCGACTCGGGGACGCTCGACCGTCGCGATAAAATCAAATCCTTCAAAATTATTTCGGAAAGAACCGGTTAAATCATGCTACCCTCGGCTTAAATAAAAGAGCTTCAATCATTTTCATGTCAGCTCTAAACAATGAAAAGGCTTCGAAATAGTTCAGCCATAGGGCAAAACTTTCCTAGGTGCTCACCTATCATCACATAAGGACTCATAATCGAGGTTCTTATCGAACCGTCAATGAGTCGGACGAATTCAAAAATATCAAAGACCTTAACGAGGGAAAACATAGCCATAAATAAAGGTCGTATCGACCAAACGCATAAGAGCCTTGACGCGATCTTAAAGATCCTCCGGGTTAATTCAAAACCTAAAGGGTCGATGAGCTCGAGCCGTAACCCGACTCGAGGATTGAGCCCAAAATGGTTAACTAAAAACTCCTAAGGGCAGACGCATAAGAGCCTCCGGGCTGACATCAAAAGGCCTACGGACCGATTAAAGGTCACACTGACCCCATGCTTAAAAGCCTAAATGCCAACTCAAAAGGTCTCAGGTATAAAGGGATAACTAAGAGCGCCTAATGGTCGACGCATAAGAGCCTCAGAGCCAGCATAGAAGCATTAGAAGCCCGACTTTAGGACTTAAAGGTCATAAAATTCAAGTCAAAACTTGACTCAGGGGCTAAACCTCAAACGATCAATCTTTGATCGTCAAGAAATTATTTGACAAAAACAGAGACCTAAAAGTTTGTTCCAAAATCCGTATCTCAGACCGATGACAAACCGACATCGTAATCTATTATATAAGCGGAGCGAGAAATACTGAAAGATGAAAGTCTCCCTATATGTATATGGTGGAAAATCAGAAGAGCATATTTGCGGAACTTGTGCCTAAAGCTCTTGCGAAGGGGACAATAGATATACAAATAATATACCACCAGGCTCGGTGGCTGCTCGAGTTCGAGAAAATTCCTCACTCGAGGAAAAATGTATAAGGCCTTAGGGCTACCTCTATCCTCGATGTTCAGGCGAATGCTCGATTATCAAGCCCAAGGGCTATCCGGGTTCGAGCAGGTTCTCACCCCGGGAGTATTTATTAAGCCTCAAGGCTATCTCTTTTTCGAGTTCGAATAAATGCCCACTCGACCATTTACGACCGAGGGCTTCCCAAGTTCGAGTAAATACTTACTTGGGGACTGTCTTCAGAGCCCAGATCTATCTGTATTTCGAATTCAAGCAAACGGCCATTCTACTATTGAATCCACTAGGCTGCCTGAGTTAGAGAAAACTTTCGCTCGAGGGCTATCAACGGGCTCTCTTTACTCCAAGAGTCGAGGCCCAGTTCTCACCCAACTCAGGCTTAGGAGTCCCGGCAACCCAGGTTTGCATCGAATCAATCCGAGCTCAGTCCAAGGGATAGCAGAAAACCTTAAGGAGCATGATATTGATTATATCGCAAGTCCGATATTCAGGCTAATCATCGGAATCATACACGCAAATTTTTATAAGAAAAGGCAGAATAACATTCAACACGGGATCGAAGGTAAAATAAAGAAGTCTTATATTAGTAGGGGATATTTTCAAGTCCACAAGGGGCCCTTACACAAAAATGAAGAAGCATAAAATAGTAGCCAAAAGGCCTAATCTATTGCTGAGGGCATATTCTCCAGAGTAATGTCTTCGAGAACCTCTTCCTAAGGGACTTCATCTCGACCTATTCAAGCAACGTCTTCGAGGATCATTTCGAAGTAGCAATAGGCGAAGAAAGGGCTATAGCCTATCAAAGAGCAAAAGCTTTTAACGGGCCGAGAGAATTGTGGCCTGGTGTAAAACTTGGCGAGAATAGGTCTCACCAGCACTACTATAGCGAAGCCACTTCTTGAGACATTGTACAGGTATGGGATGAAAAAGTGAGTAGATGTGCCACCTCACTCCACGAAAGGCGAAGAGAGTGAAATTCCACACCCGGTTGAAGTTAAGAGAGATGAGCAGCGGTATAAGCACTTCATATCTTCCTATACAAAAAGCATTTGGTGCCTTTCTCTCATTTTCTCGGGCCGACAACAGCAACAACAACAAAAACAACAAAAACAACCCAATATAATCCCGTTCAGTGGGGACTGACTTTGAGAAGGAAGCCATGGCCTTTTTCATTAAGCCACCGCCGTATGACCTCATTGCTATAGATTAGAACCATAAAAGCAGGAATTTTGAGAAAGATATGGAGAAAAGAAAGGATCAAAGGCTGATGAAGAAGGAATGGGTGGAGTTTGGGATCAAACAATCCCTCATTTATAGAGGGTTAGTAACCTTAATGATGGCGCAATCAATATTTCTGGGGAGACGAGCCGGCGGCGCAATTATCACTTTTGGAAAAATGGACCAGCAGTGCATTCAGTGTTTCTAGGAAGATGATCCGACGGGACGTATCAAATCACCTCCTAAGCTGGCGTCATGAACATGATGCCATCATGGGGGGGGGGGTACCGAGAGGATTGCAATCGATGTCGTTTCTTATTGTTCCACTCTAAGAAACGCGGGGACTATCTGTATACGGCTAAAAACGGAAAAGACCAATTTTATATTTATTGTGGCATTCTTGGACTAACCCTAGCCCGCGTCATTGAAACCCCTTCAATTCATGTGTTTTCTCGTAAATTTCAAGCCCTAGCCTGCTCCTATCTCTACTAGTTGTTTGATTTTCGTATTGCTTGATGGAATCTCGAATACATTCGAACAAGATTTGGTTCAAATATCTCATTTTCTCGATGAATCCGACTATATTCACTCCGATGTTTGTGAGTAACACTATTTTCATGATATTATGGTTCCGAACCTCTGGTTCAAACTAGATTTGGATTCACCTCTGTCTATTTTCGAACCTATTTAGTTTTCATTTTAATACTTTCAGATCTCTATAGATTTGAAATGATTTTAAGTTTGTTTGGTATTATCCATTAAGATTTTATTTATTTACCATTATTGTTAACCGATTTTCGTTTTTCCCTAAACTCTAGGGTTTCAATTTTTAAGAAGTTTCTGCAAAATTATTTAAAACGTTTAAGTTTTCAACTATGATTTTCTTCTTTGCTTTTTCGACTGGTTTTACTTGAGTTTCATCTCTATGTCTTTATGACCTAGGGTTTTCAATTATTCTACTGTTTGCTATAATGTTTGATCGTTTACTTTGGTTGTCAATTAAACTAATTAATTGATTTACTTGGTTAATTAGGGTTCGAAATTGTGCTTTTCTTTTAAAACTAATATCTCCTTGACAGATCTTTACCTATTCTTTCCTTATGTGTGATTCATAATTGATACTACTTCCCTTAATCTCTTGCTAGCCTGATTTCTGTACTTTGATTATTGAGACCAACCTATAATTGATCTCTAGACTTATTGCTTACCTTATTTAACCCCAATCTTGTCAGCTGATTTATTCTATGTGAGATTCTCCTTAATTTAAGTGATACTTATGTTATTCTGCCTATTAATTGATTCCTGTCAGCCCTAATTGACTGATTAACTGATCCCTTTGCCTTATTTGTGTGACATTGATTCTCCTACCTTATTTGGTTTTACTCTACTGTATTCTATAAAATCCTTTCATTATGCTAATTTTTAGACACAGACACACACGCTTACAAACTTACACTCACCTTACACACTCTCACAATTTCTTCACTTCACAACTTTAAAAGCTCTGTTTTTCCTCGAAGAGCTGAATGTTTTCTCTATTAATGCTACTACTTTAATTTTTGCACTGTTTAGTCAGTTGAAAGGCAAGGCTAAACTCTTTGGATCCAAACTGCCATTACATTCCTGCTTATTTTTCTTCCTAACAGGTATGTGTCAACTCCTGTTATCCTATTTTTCTGTATGTTCTTATGTTGG
The DNA here is from genome assembly GCA_005239495.1 of Nicotiana undulata. Taxonomy (NCBI): domain Eukaryota; kingdom Viridiplantae; phylum Streptophyta; class Magnoliopsida; order Solanales; family Solanaceae; genus Nicotiana; species Nicotiana undulata. Next base: position 33,380 of record ML265193.1, on the reverse strand, counting down.
TTAGTTTACTTCAATCTCAACATGCTTATGTGTAATTTATGATTCCCGTTTACCCCTTTCTCAACTACCATGTTTTAGTTCATGTTATCGTATTCTGTCTTGTAGTTTATTTTGACCTCAACATGTTTTTAATTTACTGCTTTCTCAATTGGCATGCTTTAGTCTCTGTTACCCTATTCAATCTTATGTACTTATTAGTTTAAGATTTCAGCATTGTCACGACCCAAATCCTAATTCAGGTCGCGATGGCGCCCAACAGCATGGTTAGGCAAGCCGATATATCTTTCACTAAGTGATACCCTTCCCATTCGATCAAACAAGTCAATGATTACCAGTTTATAACAACTAACAGGATACTAGCCTTGAGTGCAGGTAAAATCATAGAAGATACAAGGCCGAAATAAAATATACACATAGATATACAACCCAAAACCCCAAAAATATATACCGCGTGTGTGCCAGGAACTAGTGTCACGAGTGTCACGGGTTGCTACTGAATATACAATGACTACAACATATACAGGGTCTCAGTCTGAATGAAATAGACAGAGGTCATAACAAAAGGGACTCCAGGGTGCTGCTCGGAAGTCGCCAGGAAAGCAGCTCACCGTGAAGTATGACCACGCTATCAATATCTGGCACCGACCTGAAAATCGGATGGACCAGCCTCCGGACCTGTACAGTCAAGTATAGAAAAAGAAGGAAAGTGCAGCATGAGTACATATATATAAATATGTACCCAGTGAGTATCCCGTCTAATCTCGAAGAAGTAGTGAGGAGAGGTCGACTTGATACTCACTAAGGTCCAACAGTCGTAAAGTAAGCAGGATGCAAAGAACACTGTAGGCAAGTAAAACAAATAATCAAGTACAACAATATCTGGCTTCAAATAACAATCTCAAATCAAACAAGTTTGGTATCCACCGTGGCATACGGCCCGCTCCCATATGGTACTCACTCACATCGCTACGCCGTGGCGTACGGCCCGATCCCACCCTGTAAGTCTCAATCTCGCTGTGGCGTACGGCCCGATCCCACCCTGGTAGTCTCAATCTCACCGTGGCGTACGGCCCGATCCCACCCTGTAAGTCTCAATCTCGCTGTGGCGTACGGCCCGATCCCACCCTGGTAGTCTCAATCTCACCGTGGCGTACGGCCTGATCCTGCCCTGGTAGTCTCAATCTCTCCGTGGCGTACGACCCGATCCCGCCCTTGTAGTCTCAATCTCGTCGTAGCGTACGACCCGATCCTATAACATAATCAATCATCACTCTGCCGTGGCGTGCGACCTGATCCCACAATATAATCAATCATCACTCTGCTGTGGCGTACGGCCCGATCCCACAATATAATCAATCATCACTTTGCCGTGGCGTACGGCCCGATCCCATGATATAATCAATCATCACTCTTAAATCAAGCCAGGTATCAAAACTTTCAAAGACCACAATACCAATCACACAAGTATACAAGTCATATCTATGCTACAACAGGGAAAAACAATGAACATGATGTGTCCTAACTACCCGGACGAAGCAATAATAGCCACTACGTACGAACTCTCATCACTCGGTGTGTACGTAGCCCCCAAACAAGATCACATAGCAAACAAGGTTACCTAGAGGGACAATTTCCCTCTTACGAGGTTAGAAAGGAGACTCACCTCGATAAAAGCACTCCTCAGACCAAGGACCGGATCAAAAGATGCGCCCGAAATTCCGAAGCTACTATTGACGGCTCACAACTAGCCAAACATAGCATAGTTGAGTCAATTCATGCTCCAGGAATGAGAATTAACAAGAAATTCCAAAATATAGTATTCTTGAAGGTTTTGTTTTTGGAAATTTCGACCCCAGGCCCACGCGTTCGGATTTTGAAAATTCTCGAAGGAATGAATTACCCGAAGCCTAAGGATCGTAATTACCTAATTTATTTAGGAATTCATGGCTAAAAAGGGAAAATTCACTAATTATCAAAGCCCTAGAACTTCCAACCAAATTTCATGATTTTTATTTCTTTTAGGAATTAAACCCGTTAAATTCCATGCATAATTGGGAGAAATAGGAGAGAATTGCTTACCTCTTCAGTGGGTGGTTGTGGGAGGTGTTCTTCAACCTTGGGTGCTCTCTAATGGAGGTAAAATATGACTAATGAGGAAGACAACCCGTAATTGAGCATTTAAATACTGCCTAGGAAAACCTTCACTGCGATCGCGGCATCAGGCCTGCGATCATGGAGAATAAATGACCCTCGCCCCTAGGAAGCACTATGTGATCGCATAGATGGGGCCTGCAATCGCAGAGGGTAGGTAGGTAGGCTTATGCGATCGCAGGAGTGAGGTCTGCGACCATAGAGAGGAACAGGCAGTAGGGGGTAGGTAGGTGACTTGTGCGATCACAAAGGTGAGTCTGCGTTCGCAGAGAGTTGGGAAGGGTACCTTATGCAATCACGGAGTGATGTCTGCGATCGTATAGAACATTGGATGGCCCAGCATAATTACTTCTCTGCGATCGCATCCCTGCTTCTGCGATCGCAGAGAAGGAAACCAAACAGAAAAATGTTTGGTTTTTCTAACTTAGCTCCCGGGGGTCTAAAACACCCCCGAGCCCCCGGGACCCTGTCCAAAAGCACCGTCAAGTCTGTATTCATGATACGGACTCGCTCGAACTTCCGAAACATGAAAAACAATAACGGAACCCAAAATTCAATCCCAAAACCAAATTAATCAAACTTAAGAACTTTGAAATTCTAGAATTCATTACATTGCGCCGAACGGGTCTATACTACTCGGAATGACCCCAAATTTTGCAGATGAGTCATAAATGACTATAAGGAACTAGTGTCGGTCCCGGAATTCCATTCGGACTCCGATAGCATGAAGTCCCGTTCCATGCCAAATTCTAAACTTAAGAAAATCCTGATTTCCATTTCGGGCGCCGAAATGCTCCCGGGTCATTAGAAACCCGAGCCGAACATACGCCCAAGTCCGAAATCATCATACAGAGCTACTGGAGCTGTCAGAACTCGATTCCGAGGTCGTTTTCTCAAAATGTTGACCGAAGTCAAACTTGGCCAAATAGGCCAACCTTAAGGAACCAAGTGTTCCTAAACCATCCAATTCATTCCCAAATACCGAACCACCCGCTCCCGCGAGTCATAAAGCACGAATAGCCGCTATGGAAGGTTTCATTTAAGGAAACGGGATCTTAATACGCAAAACGACCAGCTGGGTCGTCACAAGCATGCTTCTGTTTGCTATATGCCTATATGACTTCACTTAGTGACAAGGTTAATTATGTTGTTTCTAATAATGTGAAACACTGTTAAATGTTCCTGTTCTACAAGAATGTAATATGTTGACAATTCTGTGTATTAGTTCAAGTATCCCAGCTCTTTTATGATTGCATTAAATACTGGTACAATGTATATGTCTGAATAAATACCAATCTGTCTGAACTATTTGCTCTGTTTGTCCTAGGTAGAGTTCTGTTTGCAGTCCTGTAATTTGAAGTCGTTTGCTCCTAAAAAATCAAATTGTTTTCTAAAAATAGCCCCCTACCCTTTGTGTACTATTTTCAGCTTATACACTTAGTTACCTAGGTTCCTACCACCCCCAGCGTGAGCACTGCCTAGGGTCCTTGAGAATCCTTCGAACTCTGACACATTGGGGCTGGGCTTCCTATCTTTTGCAAACTGTTTTTCTAAATAAGGTTCTGGTGTGAGCATTGCCCGGGGTCCCTGAGGCCCTTGGGAACTCTGACACACCAGAAGCCCGATTTTGTGTATCCTGGATGGGCCACCACTGTTCTTCAGACTTGATTTGCTTAAAGTCATGGTTTCCAGGTTAATATTGGGCTTGCTAAGGCTCCCTATAGTGTAATGAATTTGGCTATGTAATTTATTCATTATTGGGCTGTAATAATGTAATAATCTCTGTAACGAACAGATATGGGATTATTAGTAAAAGCTGGGGGGGGGGGGGGGGGGGGGGTATATATCTTTTTTCAAACTCGGGTAGAAATCCTGCATATAGGTTATTGTGTTATTATATGAACGCTACTACTCGTCTAGACATCCTGCCTATAGGATGTTTTCTAACTATTTGTGACTATGATTTTTTGTACTTTTGGCATAATAGAAATCTTGCATATATGTTTTCTGTCAATTCTGCATTAGAATCCATGTTTATAGTACTTCCACATATCTCTAATCTCAATGTGCATTAGCGATCATGCGAATAGGATCTCATTTGTGTGGCTTAATAAACTTGCCTGGAAATTTGTTTAAAGTTTCTGCCGACATAGATATCATACTTATAGGAGATATAAAAACCAAAAATCATGCCTATAGGAGATATAAAAAATTCGTTTTCTTCAATTTAGATACCATGCCTATAGGAAATAAACAAATCAGTTTCAACATATGGAAATCATATCTATAGGAGTTAATTAATTTTGCAAATCTGAAAGCATGCATATAGGATTTAAAGAGATAAAAAAAATCTGTCTTTGAGCAATTTGCTTAGAAACCATGTTATAGGTCTTTAATCAACCTGTAGATATCATGCCTATAGGATTCTGTTCTGGTTATCACTTAGGCAAACCTATAGGTTTATCAAGAATTCTGGGCTTAAAAACTATGATCTCGTGCTGCTTGAAATATGCCCAGATTCAGAGCTTAATCAAATTAGTAGGCAAGCCAGTAGGTCCTAATGCTCGTTAAATAAGCTGCTTTCTCATATTCTTTTCTGCTCATCTAGATATCCTGCCTATAGGATTCTAAACCAATAAAGTTGTCTGTTTTAATTGAGTGCATTTGTTGTCTATTTGTGGAGGTTAACATGAGCCCCCTTATTTGTTCCTTATATGATAGTCCTATCTGATTTTTGTCTGTCGCCTAGTTTTTTCCCATTTTAAGAAACATAGGTAAGTCTAGAACTATCCAAAATAGAGGTCCTAAATACCTCCAGGACCATAGGTAAGGGACGAGTAGTGCACACATATGGTACGCATTAGAAGCTATTAGAATGCTTAGGTAACAATCGAAAGATAGTAATTGGGTCGTAAAGGAGATGATGACTTGTGCGTTAATACTATGTGTAGCACCCCAACTTGGGGAAAATTACCAAGTATTGCATGGAAATGATCTTATAGGCTAAAAAACCTAGGACCCTCTTTTATTCTTTTATTAAAGTAATTTATCTAAATTGTTTTATTTCCCTTTAAGACTAATTCGCTTAATTAAGTTTGGTCGGGACCCACCATTGTGGAACTCGAGGGGTGCCTAACACCTTCCCGCAAGGTAATTTTGAGCCCTTACCCAATCTCTAGTGATGCAAACTAGTTTCATGAGTTATTTGCTTTAGGTGAGCTAACGCACCTTAATCCCTTAGGTGGCGACTCTTCAAATCCCATACCCCATCCCAAAAGGAAGGGAGTTGTCCAAAAAATGTCGAAACCCGATTTCGCGAGGAAATACGGGGCGCGACAATCATCCTTACCGTCCAAAGACGATCTCCATGGTCCAAAGAGAATTTGCATCATCTTTTAATTCTCTCAATAATCACTATATATTTTCATGCATCGTGTTTTATGTTTTGCAGGTAATCTAGGAAGTAACCGTTCTCCTAACGGGAGTAATCTTTGCTCCGGTTTCCATTCAAGGTTCACATCCTTCAATTATTTCAAACATAACAGACCACCGTCCGTCACCCATTCCAATCTTATAACCGTTCAAATATCCATAACATTCCCAAGGTACATCCATTCACAATTCCTATATCGTCCTGTCCAGAAGAGCTTGTCTGTTCCCACAACAACTCCATCGGTTTATTCAACCGTTGGATCCAGAACTACACACGGCCTGATTCCCGTAAAACTAGGGATATGTAGGTAACTCAGAAACCGGAGTTCAGCCTATATTTTTCCAAAATACCCATTCGGTCAAAATCGGTCATCATTTCTTTACCCGACAACTCTTTCATCATTCTCGGGTAAAGATGGGCAGTTGTTGATACCCAATTTTGCCCTCATATATTTTTCAAATAATGTATATACTTTAAAAACATAATTTCGCACTATTATTTAATTTACAAGATTTGTACAAGCATTTTCATTAATTTACCATAATTTTAGAGCTTCAGATTAATTTTTCTTGCATTTAAGTTACTTGAATATTTACTAATTATTCCCTAAAATTATTTTTGTGATGACTTAATCACCCAAATTATCATTTTCATTCATATGTATATTTTCAAATATTTTTACTTCATTTCATATAATTATATTAGTATTTTAGGCTATTTACACAATATTGCAATAATAGCCTATATTTCACAATTTACTGCATTTGTCATTTTATTCAAGGCCAAAATAATTTTATACTCTTTTTCAATCTTCTACTAATGTTTTCAAATACTAATTTGCATAAATGGAATTTTTACATTTTATTTAACTATTTATTTATTAAATTATTTTTCCTTAATTCCCTATTTTAAATATGGTCCAAAACTAGGACTTATTCAGACCATTAAGGTCCAAATAAACCCCTGTCCCAACAACATCACCAACCCAAACGACCCAATCCCTAACCTAGTCCAAAAATTACCTCCAACCTATTTTAATCCCAACCGTTGATCAAAATTGATCAATGGCTCACAACATTTCCCTCCACTCTCCTTATATCCCCTCACCCAAACCCTGATCCCCATTCTCTCTTCAGCAGCCGCCCTCAAACACTCCCCCCTCTCACAGAAACCCTAGCCGCCTTTCTCAAACCTCTTTAAATTCGTCTCAATCATGGATTCATTCCATGATTTTCTTGCCTTTTGTGTGTTATATCGCTATTTTCTACATCTATGGCATCACATGGTACTTGCCTAAATATGGCAAGTACTATCTCTCATAATCCGACCATTTCCTTTTAACCGCTTGAATCTGGACATGTATTTAGTCCATATACATTACGACCATGGCTATATGGCTCCAGTTAGCCAAGATTCCCGACCAATCTTCGATTTCTGTCAACTAGGGTTTACCTATTTTTTCTCCAATCTGATATTTTGATTGATTCTGTATGTTAATACGTCCTTATTTATTTATGATTTTACAATTTTCCTTGTTTACTTGTTCGATTTCTGTCACTATATAAACCCCTCCCCATTTCCCTTTAGGACATAACTTTGAATCGCTATAATCTCACTAAAATTTAAGGCTCTATTCTGTTATTCCTTCATTATCTCATTCAATACTTTAGTTCTTAACTGGCTGAAATCCAAGGCCACTAAATTCTGGGTTATTGTTTCTCGTTGATATTTAGAACACTGTGGACTTTTGTTCTTTCTTGTATTTTCTCTTAACTCATAACTTACTAGACCTCGTAGTTTTATTCCCATATATTTGTGATTTGCGCGTGTTTTCACTTTTGGAGGTTGCAGTTTAATGTGTTTTCTAGGTTGTTCTTGTGTGCAATTCTTATTGCTTTATTTCAATTCTAGGTCTCGTTAAACTTTGACCTCATTATGTTGACATATTGAAACATGCCTGAAATTGATTTGAGTGAATTAGATTCCTTTCAAGCTTATTTAGCCTATGCGTTGCATTTTACTGTTGTTTAGGACCTTTGCATTCTTTGGCATCTCTTTATTGTTTAATTTTTCTTTAGGATATTAGTCATGTTTCTTGAACACGCTTTACCTGCACAATTTGTATCCCTTTTAGTCGCCTAGTCAATTGTGTTCAAAACATGAGTATGTACACTCACTATATTGCACAAGTCTGTTTCCATCACATTCTGAATTGCTGTAATGATGTCCTGCCTATATAATATGTTTGATCCTGTTAGTATGTCTTTATTATGTTTTGATCTCCTTGACCTCCAGTAGTTGCTATAATCTGTTCTCATCATGTATAAATTGTCCTGCCAATTAATATGATTCCCTTCTTGTAACACTAACATCTATTTTCTTTACTATGATTCTGTGTATACCAATCCTGCAAAACTGTTTTGTTAATGTGTGACTGTGTATGCACTAGGTGTTGAACTTGTTCTTCTGAACCTTTGCTAAGTCTGTTGTTAAAATCTAGAGCCATGTTTTATTATATGCTCTATGTGATCAACTTGAATATGTTTGTATCCTTCAGTAATGTCCTTCAATCTTAGTTTACTCTCTTTCACTTATTACCTAGGCTCGTTGTAGCTCTCATTCTTAGCCGGCTGAAAGCCAAGGCTACCTAGGTTCTATCATTTACCTCCCTAGTATGAGCATTGCTCGGGGTTCAATTGAAACCCTTGTGAACTCTGACACAATAGGACTTGCTCCTTAGTCATTCCCTGAATTTCTTCTATTAACCTCCCTAGGTTCTTGAAGCCCTTGGGAACTCTTACAAACTAAGGTCCTAGTTCTTTGCCACATTTCTAATTTCTCAACTTTGCGTTTTTACCTACTGGATGAATCAACTGGTTTGTATAAATGGTTGTTGATCATCTTTGGCTACTAGTTTTTGGCTTCTTTATGTAAATGAAGATATGACTTCTGGACTTATGCGAAACTGTGTGGACTTGAGGTTAAAGGCCTGGCCTGACCGGGTATATTTTTGGTCCCGCCTTAGGCTCACTATAGTTATTCTATAATTTTATAATTTACTTCATTCATTGATCTTGTAATAATGTTGTAATAACAATTAGGGTGTTAGTAAAATTTGGAAAAAGGGTTTATTTTAATGTTTTGCATGAAATGGGTAGAAATCCTGCCTATAGTGGTTTACTTTGTTGCTATGGTGTGTGTTAGATAACCTGCCTATAGGTATTTTATTTGTTTAACATATTCTGTTTCTACATGCTAGATGTCATGCCTATAGAAAATAAAATGACCAATGTCTCAATGTGAATTACAACATATTCATTAGGTGCTACGACCATAAGGTTCTGTTAATTTGTGTTCTACCAAATATGCATTTTTAGAAAACATGCATATGGGTTAATTTGTTAATATGTTGTTGTCATAGTTTCTCACTTAGTAGACACGCCTACAGGATCTAAAATCAGTCTTAATTATTAATTATAGAAATCATGACCATAGGGGTAATCATTCTCGCTTTTTAAAGTGCTAATATTGAACTTTGAACAATGTCTCATTGAACACTATTAGAAAGCATGCCTATAGGATCAAACGAAGTAATTCTGCATATTCTCATGTAGTTACCACTGCCAATTACTGCATAAATCACCTAGATATCATGCCTATAGGTTTAACCGCTTATAACCTATAATCAGTAGACAACTGTGTAGTCACTTCAAAATTGTATCTAAAATGGCACCTTGCATATGAAACTGTCTGCATGTTCAAAATCCAGATCGCATAGGAATCATGCCTATAGGATTTAATGATTTTAACTCGTCTCAATTCGGAAACTGTCAAACGCCAATTTGTTTGTGTGCATTTATTGTCTAAGTGCGGAGGCTAACTTGAGCCCTTAATCGCTTTTACATGAAGTCCAACTTATTTTGTATGTTGCCTAGTTTTCTCATTTTGAGCAACCTAAGTTAAGTCTAGAACCACCCAAAATAGTGGTCTAGACGCCTCCTGGACCATAGGTATGGTACGAGTAGTGCACACATAAGGTATGATTTAAAATCAGTTAGTGTGCCTTAGGTAACAACTTAAAGATAGTAATCGGGTAGCAGGGGATGATAGTCTGTGCCCGCTGAATAATACGAGTAACACCCCAGCTCGAGGGAGTTACGAAGTATTATTTATGTTGCACATGGTGATCCTTTAAGCTAAAAAACTTAGGACCCCCCTTTTCTTGTCTTAAAATCAATTATTCTATTTATTGGTAGATTTTCATAATTACCCCAACTGCTTGTCTTTCTCTTTATCTTGGACTAATTCATATAATTTGAGTTCGGTCAGGACCCACAGTTGTGGACCTCTAGGAATGACTAACACCTTCTCCTCGAGGTAATTTGAGCCCTTACCCGATCTTTGGTGGCGCAAACTGGTTAAATCAGAGTCATTTGCAAATAGGTACCGTAACGCACCTTAACAATCGTTAGGTGGCGACTCTCCTCTTTTAATACCTATTTAAAAGAGTTGTCACATGTCGTAACCCAATTTCGCGAAAAAAGGGGCGCAACAATGGGTACTTACTTGATGCATGACTGAATGCGCATTTGGTGATTTTATTTTCGGTCTATGGTATTTATTGATTCCTCTGTGGTTTGAGTCAAATTGCATGTGGTTGTTGATTTTGAGCATTGTTTCTTGAGGTATTTCATATGGACCAGTGTTTGGATGGGGTCACGCATTGCAGTTGGGTTATGTCGAGAGATGATCCTTTTTTTTAGATTCGTTTACCATTGTTGTACTAGGTATGATGGGTTCATAGCATTTCGGTTGTGGTGGTACTTGTTGAACTTGCAGGATGGTTCTCTTGTTTGTGTCATTTTCCATGTTTGAGTACATTTGAATTATTGTGTATGAGTGCATGGATTGCACAGTTTGTGGTTCTGAGTAGTATTGGTATTTCATGTCAGTAGAGTAGTTAGTATTTGATAAGATAAAGTCGTTAGATCTAGGATGGGTGCTATCGGATCTAATTGTTGTATATTTGGAACTATAATAGCGGAAGTCGTCTTTGATTGGGCCTAAGGCCACAATTTATTTATATAGAGTAAACATGTGGTTCATCATTCAGAATAAAGAGTATTCATATCCTTATTTCGTGTGTTTAGTTCAGTTATCAGTTATCATATATCATTTCAGTTATAGTTATTAGTAATAATTTCAGTTTCGACAATTATTATTTTAGTTATCAGTTATTAGTTCTCAGTTATCAACTCAATTTTAGTTTCATCATTTATAATCCATTATTTCAATTGATTTACATACCAGTGAAATTCAAATGTACTGACGTCCCTTTTTGATGGGTCTGTAATGTCCGGATGGTGATTTTGGACTAATGAGTGTGTCCGGATTTGCATTTAGATATTTCTAGAAGATTTCTACACTAATTGGCGAAAGTTGGAAATTTGAAGGTTTGGAATGTTCATAAGTTTGACCGGGAGTTGACTTTAATGATTGTGATGACCCGATAGGTCATCTTATGTTTTAGAAAATAATTCTGCTCTACGAAGCCTTAAAAAAAATATTTTAGCCTTCCTCGATTTGCGTGCGTAGTCCGGGCTTCTTTCCGAAAAGCTTTTATGTTAATAAATGATAAAAATAAAATCTTTGCCTTAAAATCCTTTTGAGTTGACTTAGGTCAATGTTTTGATCTAACCGACCCGGATTCGTATTTTGACGGTTCCGGTGGGTCCATATCATTATTTGGGACTTGGACGTTTGCCCGGAATCGAATTCGGAATTCCCTAGCTTGATTAATCGCACTTCGTAGAAATTTAAAAGTTAAAGGCTTAATGACTTTGAAATGTTTGACCAATGTTTGACTTTTTGGATATCGGGTCCGTATTTTGGTTTCAGAACCCGGTATAGGTCCAATTCTATATTTATGACTTGTTTGTCAAATTTGGTGAGAAGCGGCGTTGGTTTGACGTGATTCGGACATCCAGTACTGAAATTAGATGTTCATGAGTTTTCTTTAAAATATCACTTGATTTGATGCTAAATTTGTAGTTCTAGGTATTATTTTGGCGATTTGATCGCATGATCAAGTTCGTATGATATTTTTAGACTTGTGTGCATAGTTGATTTTGGAGGTCCGTAATTTATTTAGGCTTGAAATGGAGAAAGTTGAAAATTTAGAAGTTTGACCGAGAGTTGGCTTTGTGATTACCCTGCTCGGATTTTGGTTCCGGTAGTTGGAGTAGTTCGTTGTTTCATTTATGACGTGTGTGCAAAATTTGAGGTCAATCAGACTTAATTTGATAGGTTTCGGCATCCATTGTAGAAGGTTGAATTCCTTAATTTTTATTAGGCTTGAATGGGTGCAATTCATATTTTTGATGTTGTTTGATGTGATTTGAGGACTCGACTAAGTTTGTATCGTGTTTTAGGACTTGTTGGTGTGTTTGGTTGAGGTCCTTAGGGCCTCAGGTGGAGTTCAGATGGTTAACATATCAAAAATTGGAATTTAAAGACTGCTGAAGTGCACAAGGTATGGTGCGATCGCACATGCGGAGTATTAATCGTATGTGCGATCTCGCAGTAGCGCGTAGCGGATCACAGAAGCGGCCTGGAAGGAAGTGGGCAGTGGTCGCAAGTACGAGGTTATTTTCCGCAACTGCTGCGGCGCATTGGGCGTAGAAGCAGAGATTGGCCAACTGGGTTTTTTTCTCATTTTTGACTTAGCAAACATGCAATTTTTGAAGGATTTTTGAGGGGTTTCTTGAGGTAAGTGACTTGTGATCATTTTAATTCAATAATCTTCCCCATTGAATTTCACACCTAGTTTGTGTGTTTTTGTGGTGGAATTTGGGAGTTTGAGGCTAGGGACTTGGAGAGTTTAATTTGGAGATTTGAGTGGTGTTTTGGTATCGAAATTTGGTAAATTTGGTATGGCCGGACTCGTGGTAGAATGGGCTTTCGGGTTTTGTTACTTTTATTGGATTCCGAGATGTGGGCGCGGGGGTTGACTTTTGAGTTGACTTATTAATTTTTTGATTAAGAACTTAGTATTTTCTTATTGAATTGATTCCTTTAGCTCGTATTGATTGTATCGAATTTTTTGTGACAAGATTCAAGGCATTTCGAAACGTTTCGCGAGGCAAGGTCTTGTTGGAGTAGAGGTTTCCACGGTTTGAGGTAAGTAACACTTCTAATCTTGGTTATGAGAGTATGAAACCTCGATTTACGTGTTATGTGATTGGTGTTGAGGTGACACACATGCTAAGTGACGAGTGTATGGGCGTGCACCGTAGTAATTGTGATCTAGTCGATTTCATAGGACTATGTAGCTATCTTATCCGAACATTATTACTGTACTCAATGTGATAGAGCACTTGAGCTATGATTCATGCAAGAAAAGATGTTTAGGCTATAAGCTTGTACTATTGGGACCCACAGTGGTCGATCTTTGTTGTTGGGTGGTTTGTTGAATTGTTGTCATCTACTCAGTCACATTCATCATTGCATATCATATCTGAGTCTCCGTTACGGTATATAGACACATCTTGTATCATTGATTTGGGTTGCTTAGCATGAGTGTTGTGAGCCCGAGAGACTGGAGAGATTGATGACTGAGTGAGGCCGAGGGCCTATTTGTGAGTGACGTTAATGGGATCGGACTGCACGCCGCAACAGACTTTTATTGATTGATGCATGAATTTGTCTTATTATAGCGCTTGGGCTGGATCTGCCCCTCTGCAGTCTGCACACCCACAGTGAGCACAATTGCTATTGATTCATTTGTATTGGGTTAGATCTTTCCTGGATCTATTTGCATTGGGCTGGATCTGCCCTGGATCTATTTGCCTTTGGGCTGGATCTGCCTTGGATTTATTTGTATTTGTGCTGGATCTGCCCTGTTTGAGTGACTGAGTGTGATAAATGAGAATTGAGACAGTCAGGTTGAGTACTCTAACAGTGTGAGTACGCGAGGCATTTGTTGTATTGCATCACATATGAGATGCATATTGGCATGTATATATAGAGATGTAATATTTCTCATATCATTCAGACTTGACATATTTTATTTGTTCTTAGTTTAATTGTTAAACCTGAAAGCATGCCTAAATTCTTTTACCGTTACCCGCAAATTATGAATATATGAGATATTACTGTCATATTTTCCGTATATTTCCATATTGTTAATTCTGTATGTGAGTTGTGATGTTCGAGCCCGTCAGTGCTTTCAGTCCACAGGTTAGATTTATTACTTATTGAGTTGGTTGTACTCACGCTACACCATGCACGTGGTGTGCAGATCCAGGTGTTTCCTGTCACGGCGGTTGCTGATTCACAGAGTTCAGCTTAGAGACTATCGAGGTAGCTGCCTTGGCATCCGCAGACCCTGACTCTCCTTCCCCCGATCCCTCGGTTTGTTATTCGGTTTCTGTTTTCTTAGACAATGTATCAAACTTAGTATTGTATAGATGCTCGTGTACTCAGTGACACGCTGGTTATGGGAAAAACTTTTGTATTGAGTTATGTCATTATATCCCGTTTTATGATATTATCACTAATTTAAACATGTTCTAGTATACTTTAAATTTTGAAGTGTTGGTAATGTCTGAGCAGTCGGCTTGCCTAGTACCATGATAGACGCCATCACGATAATTTGAGTTTTATGTCGTGACAGATCCTAAAGACAAAGTATTATTTTCTGATAAAGGGTGTCTAACTGACCACCGTTCGCCGGCCGTAACTTTATCATCCATCTCTTGAGCTAAGATATCTCCATCCAGTAACATCAATTCTTATACGTTAGTGGTGCAATACAAGTAGTTGTTTTAATTTGTACTAAAACACTTTATTAGAAAACAACCAGCAGAAAGTACAAAATTGATGATCAATTGCAGATTCCAAATTCCCTAATCAACAATTGAGAAACTAATAATACTGATTTCACTTTCAATACAAATTTCCAGCTTTGCCAATCCTCAAGTAAATTGGGAAAGACACAGTTTTCTGGCTCTCTCCATCTTCATTCCAAGCACTTGTGAAATTGCCAACTACATCATCAGTTAACAGCTCAACACCCTTCTCTTTTGCAGTTTGATAAGCTGACCATGACTTCAAGTATGTGAAATAAGAATTCAAGTCCATCACTTTCTCAATCTTGAACTCAAATGGTCCATTGTGATCACAACCACTTACAGGCTCAAATGGGAAGTCAATAGTTTTATACTTTTCATCCACTAATTTTCTCGGAGATTCCCAATATGGTCCAGCATCAACTGTGTAAAATTTCTCAAAAATTGGATCCACTGAATTGGTTACTTCTGGCACAGTGTAACACCAGGCTGCTATTACTCCATTTGGTTTCTTGAGTAACCATTTCACTTGTTGATAAAAAGTTGGAAGATCGAACCAATGCAGTGCTTGAGCTACAGTGACCAAATCTACACTTGACTCTGCTCCTATTTTGGTTTCGATTTCGACCATTGACATCTTGGGAGAGGTACATATATATTGAACATTAGGGACCTTTACTGCAAATTCAAGCTGCTTTGGACTTGTGTCTGTGGCTATTACATTCTTGTAGAGCTTAGCCAACTGAAAGAAACAATAATTTAAGAGCATTTAGGACAACAAGTAGTTATGCTGGAACACTAAAGGATGCTTGTTTTTGAACTCTTTCTTTAGGATATCAAAATTTAATAGGGGAAATATTTGCTTCTTATTGTAGATATGTAAAATGGCTGCTAAAGATTAGGTACTATTATATCATAATAAAGAACTTTAACAATCTTGTTTCAGTGAAAAGTTAAAAATGCTAGATTTCTTGTTTTCCCATAAGGCCTATTTGGTAAAATATAAACAAAGACATTGTGCCATTCTCTAAGAAACAGAGGTCTCTACTCTTTTTTATGCAACTAATTATCAGTTTAGTCAATTCTCTACATAGACAGGAGCGGAGCTACAACCATTGAAGGGTAGCCAGTTGTACACCGTGGCGGACCCAAGTGGTGGCTAGCGGGTTCAATTGAACACGCTTCACTAAAAAATAATACTGAGTAAATTTTGTATAAATATTTATTTGAACCCACTTGACAACTACTATTTTACGACTAAAGTTATATATACTTCTAAGATTGAACCCGCTTGCACAAAATTCTGGGTCCGCCGTGTACACCCCCGAGCCTATTGTGTCATTCTCTAAGAAAGAGGTCTCTACTTTTTTCTATGCGACTATGAATTACAGCAGCTACAACCATGGAAGGGTGGCTAGTTGAATAACCTTCGCCAAAAATTATATGTTCTGATTATACTTGTTATAGGTCTACTAAAAACAATCTCTCTAAATTTATATTATCTACCCTCCTCAGAGCTCACTTCTAGGACTATACTGAATTTGTTGTTGTTTGTATTATATAAGTCATATGGTATTACTTTCTATGTATATATATATATATATATTAAATCTAAAATATCCTTAACGAAATTCCTGACTGCAAACGTTTATGTAGAGGTATTAGCAGATTTACAGTGTGGGTGTGGGGATGAAGACATGAAAGGAATTAGAGAGACTTACAGATTGAGCAGCCTGGCCACTACCAGTGCCAACATCCCAAACAAGGTCATGACAAGGGGTTTTTGAAGCTATGAAATTGAACAATTCTTCAGGATAACTTGGCCTGCCCTTTGAGTACTGTTGTGCCTGCTTAATAAACAATTTTGCCATTCTTTTTTACTCTCCTCTTTTTCTCGCTCTCTCCCTCTCATATAATGAAGATATGAAACCATTGCTCCCTTTATAGATATAAAGCACTTGTGGAAAAAAAAATACATGGTGTGCCGTGTTGCTTTTTGCATTTGATTAGTGAAGTACTATAGATTTGACCTTTACGCGTGGAGATTAATTAGTTGGATGGAACTTTCCTATATTCAATGCAATACTAAATAAGTTATTCCAAGATTAGTTAACACAAAATTGTAATCATATTAGGAATAAAAATAATACTATAATCTCGGAATAATTAATTCTGAGATTAATTATATCGTAATTTTATCCAAATTAAATATGAGATAAACTCATCTCAACTTTAATCCGAGATTAATATCTCTTATATCCCGTACCAACGAACCCCAAAGAATTATTTTGCTTTAATCAATTAGTAGCCCTCAAGGGATATCTTTAGTCTATTGATTCGGCTAATTTGATTTCGCATATATAAAATCTATTAAAGGGGAAACGATGTGTACCAAAGAAGTTTTTGATTCCCACGGTGAACATTTAAGAAAGAAGACAAATGAGTCAAAGTCTTGGGATACTAGGTAAACAGAATAAAGGTTCTTTGGCTGTGTGTTGAATGAATAATTTGTGCGCGTCATCCGTGAAGTATTTGTTAATATTGGAGGAGAAAGGATATTTTACTTTCTCTTACTTACAAGAGGAGCTCATTTTCAAATTATAGCATATTAGTTTCTTGACCTTATAACTTTGAAACCTAAGAATAACCAATGAAAATAATATTGAAGAAAATATCGCATAGGTGCAAAATAAGTGTAATTGAAGGTTTTGACATATTCATTAAAAACTATTCCATTTAATAGCATTAACCATCAAAATTATCGTACTAAACTACCGTTCATATGTTCTTAGATTTTCTAGATAATTTATTAGACCAAGGCCAGGTTTTAGAGAAAAAAAATTAATTAACCCTTTATTATTAAGAAATGTAGTTCAAAGTAACAATATAAAACTAGGAGATAAATAATAGAATAAGAGAAGAAAAGATAAATTTCTTATTTCATTAAGTGTTCAAGTGTATCCCATGTCACATTTTATGCCTCTATTTATACTATTTCATAATCTTTGAGATCATGAGGGAAGATTGTGGAGAGGGGTTATGGAGGTGTGTGAGTTATAATCATAATAGTGATGAGTAGTGGGAGGTTATATACATCATGGGTGAAGATAGTGGGAGTAGTGGACATCCATTATTACTATAGGTTTTACAACATTCCCCTTGGATGTCCAAAAATAGATAATATGTCTCGTTAAAACTTACTAAGAAAAATCTCTGTGGGAAAATATTTTAGTGAAGGAAAAAGAGAACACATATCTGTAATACGATTTATTTGCTGCCTCGTTAAAAACCTTACCTGGAAAATCCAGTGGGACAAAACCTAGGCTAAGGGAAAAAGAGTACAGCTCGTATCTTCTCCCCCTCATGAAAACATCACTTTATTTCTCGAAGATGCCGCATTCCAATCTTCTGTCTCAACTTCTCAAATGTTAACGTCGGTAATGCCTTAGTAAACATATCAGCCAAATTTTCACATGAACGAATCTGTTGAACATTAATTTTACCATTTTGAAGATCAAGTGTGAAAAAGAACTTTGGTGAAATATGTTTTGTTCTACCTCCCTTGATGTATCCTCCTTTCAGTTGAGCAATGCAAGCAGTATTGTCTTCATATAGTGCAGTTGGATTATCTTTTTTTCGTAAGAAAACCACACATTTCCTGAATATGCTGAGTCAATGATGTCAACCAAACACATTCCCGATTAGCTTCATGAATATCTATTATCTCAGCATGATTTGATGATGTGGCAGCTATTCGTGTTTCATTGAACGCCATGATATAGTTGTACCTCCCTATGTAACCAAATAGCTTCTTTGAGATCGGGTTTTATATGGATCACACAAATAACCTGCATTGCAATAATTTCTTACTTGAATTCATTAGAATAGAACAATCCCATATCTAGAGTTCCCCGAAGATATCTCAACATATGCTTAATACCATTCCAATGTCGTCTTGGTGGGGAGGAACTGAATCTTGCTAATAAGCTTACTGCAAAAGCAATATATGGCCGAGTATTGTTAGCAAGATACATCAGTTCCTCAATTGCACTAAGGTATGGAGTTTCATCAGCAACGAGTTTTTCGTCATTTTCTTGAGGGAAAAATGGATCTTCATTTATGTCAAGCGATCTCCCAACCATAGGAGTACTCAATGAATGTGCATTATCCATATACAATCGCTTTAAAACTTTTTCAGTATATGTTGATTGATGGACAAAATTCCATTTGTTACATGCTCAATTTGTAGGCCAAGACAAAATTTTGTCTTACCAAGATCTTTCATTTCAAATTCTTTCTTCAAACACTCTACACCATTTGAAAGCTCTTTATAAGTGACAATGATATTCAAGTCATCAACATACACAATTATGATGACAAATTCAGATCCAGACCTCCTAATAAAGATACAAGGGCAAATAAGGTCATTTTTGTACCCTTATTTTAACAAATACACGCTAAGGCGATTGTACCACATCCTCCCTGATTGCTTCAATCCGTTTAAGGATCTCTAAAGCTTTATTGCACAAGATTCCCTTGAACTCTTATGTGTTGCGGGAACTTTAAATCCTTCAGGGATTTTCATAAAAAATTTATTGTCCAGTGAGCCATATAAGTAAGCATTGAAAGCATCCACCAACCGCATATCAAGCTTTTCATGGACTGCCAGATTTATTAGATACCTGAAGGTAATTGCATCTATCACAGGAGAATATGTCTCAATATAATCAATGTCAGACCCTTGCGAAAACCCTTGTGCCACAAGTCGTGCTTTATATCTTACGACTTCACCTTTCTCATTTCGTTTTCGCACAAACCCATTTGTACCCCACTAGCTTGACACCAGGCGTTCGGACTATTGGTCCGAAAACTTCACGTTTTTCGAGTGAAGCCAATTCTTCTTGAATTGCACTTTTTCATTTTGGCCAGTCACTTCTCTGTCTACATTCATCGACAGATTTTGGCTCAAGATCCTCATCTTGTTGCATTACTTCAAATGCAACATTATATGCAAAATTGTTGTCAACAACAACGTTATTTCTGTTCCACCTTTTTCCCGTAGAGACATAACTTATTGAGATCTCTTCATTTTTATTATTTACAGGTACTAGAACCTCCTGTAAGGTCTTATCAATTTTTATGTCTTTATTCTCCTCTTGAGCAATTACCTCCACGTTATGATCAACTTGATCATATGCTCCTTTCCTTCATGTTAGTCTACAATTCAAGCTAATCTTTTACAGTCAAATATTCAACCTTCATCCAAATGATGACGAAGGGAAATCATGACCTTCGCTTTGTCATGGCTTGATGCCTCATTACCTGAGTAATGGTGTCACCAAGGCCTTTAACGGCTAAGTGAATCTCAGCATCGAGAACCCATGATAGGTAATTCTTTCCAAAAATCATTAAGGTAATAATGTAAAGAATCATAAAAATTGATATAATATCAAATTTGTGATCTATATACACTAAAGTGATAATTCCATAGAAAGGAATACTATTTTTTTCTTCAAATTATTAGTATATCTTTGATGTTAACTAGAACAACAACGTCTTCTAACTTAACACAATATCAAATGTCGAACAACATAAAGCAAGTATTCTTCTCTCAAGTAATTCTACTAACATAAAAATTAGCAACTTTCACATGACAATCATGCAAATAACTTAAAATAAAGAAACGTAGAATTATTTATTTTTACACATATCTAGAGATATGAGAAATTATAAAACTGCATATTAAAGACACTAATCATGAAAATAGAATATACAACGAAGAAAACAAAATACACAAATATACCTGAACAACGAAAAGAGCTCAGTTGGTTAGAGCATCGTGTTGATGACGTATTAAGAAATGTAGCTCAAAGTAACAATATAAAACAAGAAGATAAATAATAGAATAACAACAGATTAGATAACTTTCTTATTTCAACAAATGTTCAAGTGTATCCCATATCACATTTCATGCCTCTATTTATACTATTACATAGACAGTTACAAAATGATTGTCTTAAACATGACATTAACCTTTGAGATCTTGGGGGAAATCATGAGGAGGGGTTATGGAGGTGTGCGAGTTACAATCATAATAGTGATGAGTAGTGGAATGTTATATACATCATAGGTGAACGTATTAAATGAAGTGACACTTATTTTGGACTGAATGGACGTACATAGAAAAGTAGTTCTGTTGCCGATGCCTCATAGCTGATGATTAGAAAAGGTGTGGAAGCAATTACCAAGTCTAAAGATAACTATCTATTAACTCTCTTTATTCAACTATGATACCTTCATTTCTTACATCCCAAATAGGCATTGACAATACATAATATAATCTAATTCATTTCAAACTATATACTCTCTCTATTCACTTTTAACTATCCATCGTACAAAAAATATACTATACCAAAATCAAAAGAAAGAATCTTTTATTTTCTTGTTTTACCCTTATCATTAAATAATCGTTTTCGGAATTATTTTCCAAGACTTTTGGAAATACTATCATTATTTGTATAGGGAAGATCAGTTTATATTAAATGATCATATGGTAGCGCGACACGTGAAACCGGAGACAGATGGAAGATGAAGCGGGTAAAACCCAAGTCCTAGTATAGCAACTTCAGTTGGCACCGGGAAGATCCCGAAGGGAACACAATCAACGGAAGCAAATGACTGTTTGTCAGCAAATGACATTTAATGAAGAATAATCCTCAATATTAAATAAAATAGTTGTTGCAGAGAATTTTGAAATTTATGACATGTTGTTACATATTCATCAACGACTCCCATTATTTTCATTTAAGAGGGGCTTGATCCTAGGACCGTGTTCTCTAGGTATAGCTATAAATAGTGGCTTCAACAACCATTGTAAAACATGAAAATTTTGACAAACTTATGCTACACACTATTTCAAGCTATATAATACTTTATTTATTTGTCTAACAATATCCTTGTTGCTATCTGCAGAAGCCTTTCTCCCGGAACCAAGCTATCTGCTATTTATTCTCGATTTCAATGCTAAGTCTTGCATTTTATTTAATTTATTTATCATTTTGGGATCAAATCGGTCTATTTGTCTATAAATAATGCTATAAATTCAATTGTACTGTTTTACAGGTAAACAATTTGGTGTCCACCGGGGGGCTGAGACAGATGCGTAATTGACTTGTTCCTTGCATCTACTACTAACCTATATGATTCTTTGTTTCTTAGCAAAAATCGTAAGAGAATGGAGCTAACGATGTCAACATCGCACACAACGTTGAGGCACAAGAATGCTTGCCTCAACACGAAGATTCGATCAATGACACCCGCAACGAGGAGGACGTAGCAACGCCGGTTCATGGCGGGCGATATCTCCAACACATACGGGAGCCGACTCCTAATGATGCTGAAGAATGAGCACGATACAGATACAGTGATGCTCTTGAGAGAGCAACAAAAGTCCATCATGGGCCATTGGTCACGTCAAGACCAAGACATGATATAACTAAGGCATGTATTGTTAGGTTCTTCCAACAACACGAATGGAAGATGCCTTATTCCTTCTGGTGCTCCCGCAAATCAAACTACGCAAAGGGTTGATAAGAACACCTTGAGGGGTAAGGTCAGCTTCGACTGAGTCGGGGAGATCTGTAGCGGATCTGGTAACGACAACAACATTGTGTCGCGCCCCTTTTTTTCCCGAGCACTCCTTTCGGGGGCCGGTTGAAAAGGTTTATGACATTGGTTGAGACAACTCGTTCCTTTTGGGAAAGGGGTGTGCATATTTTGAAGATTCGCCACCTAACGATTTTAAGGTGCGTTAGGGCACCTATCAGGGGTTCATTTACAACTACGTTTGGTAACCAGAGACAGGGTAAGGGCTTGAAATTATCCTAAAGGAAAGGTGTTAGGCACCCCTCAGGATCCACAAGTGTGATTCCCGGTCAAATAGCATTTGCGAATTTTGTACAATTAGCAAATAAACAAATATGGTTCAAATATGAGGGATTTTAGTCTAAGTACACATATGTTTGAAAATAGTCAAGGGAGAGCCAGATTTTGAAAAGAATTATAGCCTGAGCATGTTTATGGGGAGTGAGGGGTATCCTAGGTTTGTTTGTAATATAGATCACATCAATGCAATACCCGGTATGACACTTCTCAAGAGGGGCTACACGTGGTATTAGCGCACCGGTCAGCATATCCATATCTACCCTTTCCCACCCCGTATAGGTAGCTAAAGAGAGTGTTGGTCACGACCTCTATTGCATGCTGTTACCCGTCCCTTCCTATTAGTCCCGAAGGAATTTAGGACTTCTATATATCCTATAAAAGGGGGTTCTAGGAAGACCCTCAGGTTTTAAAGGTAAAATTCTAAGGCGACATATAAAGACAAATAGGACTGCAGATAGCGGGGTAACATATATTCAGGAAAAGGGTTCAAATACCTCCACATATAATTCAAGTAATCAGCATGACTCAAACACAATTAAGGTCTGGGTTTTAATGCAGATCCTAAGCATGGTATCTAAGTGATAACAATAGAGAAACAGATTTATTGCATAACTCAGAGAGGAAGTCTTAATTAATTTTGCCTACTGATTTTAAACATGATGATAATTAGACAGTAATCACAAGAAGACAGTTCCAGTTTTTATTTTAAAGTTGATTACCTAAGGCTTGCCTAGGAGTAAGATCATATGCAATAGTTATTCAGAGATGTTAACAATTTTAAAGCTGTTATACCTAAGAGTATGCAGTTCTAAGTGTTGCAGAATATACAGGAATTTATTACCAGTTGTTAGAGCAGGGAGACTGTTTCAGATTCAGTAATTAGATTGAGTGTAATCAGGCGAGTATGATCCTAGAACATGATATATAATGCAAGGATGATGCACATGCAGAATCACTAATCAGGATTTCTTAATGCACACCCAAATTACGCACAACTTTAGAATATGCAGAAGTGACAATTTGTTTTAGTGTTGTTTGCCTAGAAACACGATTTCTAAGTGCGTAGCATGGTTGTAGCATAATGAGACATGATTGGAGCTTATGTTAACATTATTTATCCTAGGAAAGGATTTCTAAATGAGTTTCAGAATAGGAAGAATCACATGGTGACAATTCATGTTAATGTTATTGTTTGCCTTAGAGACAGGAGTTCTAAGTGATGATGAGATGCTGAAAAAAACAGTATATATGCATCCTAGGGAACATGGTATCTAATGCATGGCATGCTTTGTGTAGGTTATTCCTAAACATGACTGCTATTGCGCATAGAGGAAAGTAAACCTAGGAGCATGATTTCTACCCTTGATTATGCTACAACATACATAGTACCCTCCTTTTTTCACTATCCAACCCCAGAGTTGTTTTACAAATTATTACAGACCATTGAGTATGAATTACATAACTGAAATGAGAAAATAAGAATTTATCTATAGGGAGCCTGCAGTATAGGCCCAGATCTCCATATCCTCAACGCCAAATAGTGTTACACAGCCTTTCTCATAATCCGGATGTGTCAAAATTACCTAAGGACCTCAAGGGATCCCGGGCTGTGCTCACACCCAGATTTCATAGCCACAGTAGAGTAAGTGCAGTATGGAAGGGCCAGCCTTAGTGTGGCAAAGTTCAGAGGGAGCTCAAGGGTCCCAAAGCGATGCTCACACAAAGGGGGCAAAACTTAAAAGGTCTAAGAGTAGAGTGAGAGTGCTTGACATAGTTTTGAAAGAGAAGTTGAGTAGGAAAACAATTTTGAAAAGAGACTTGAATATAACAGAAAAGCTTAACCAATGAAACAGTTGAAAGAGCAGAAACACCAATCTCACGACCAAAACAATTTCAGCATCACACAAAGAACCAAGAATAATCCAACAACCACAAGTAGGGGTAATGGGATTTGAGGGACCAGTATAGAGCATGTGAAGGCAAGCATATAGTGGGTAAATGTATGCATAGGTATACAACCAGAAGTTCCTAAGGGGTTCAGGGGCTTGGGTTACAGCATGTTATAAGATTAGACTAAACATAACAGTATCAAACAATTTAAGACAGTAGAGTATAGCCTGCGCAAACATAGGCAGAGAGATTCACATGGAAACAGGTTTTAAGCTCACAAAGCATAGCTTAAACTACTAGATGAAATGGAGATTCTAATTACATGTTGAACAGCAGAATAATAGATAAAAATCATATCAGAAACATAATGAATTGAAGCAGTAACAGAAACATATTGGTTTGAGAACTGGAATTTGAATTAGAACATACCAGGGAAGTGAAGACAATAACACAAAGTAGGAAATAAGAGAGCATAATAGTTAGCCTTGGCTTGCAGCCGGCTAACTTAGAGTAATATCAAGTAGCACAGAAGAGAGAATAGGGAGTTTTTAGTTGTGAGAGACAGAGAGAGAGTTATTGAACCAGTGAGTTCGTCCTTTGTGCTAATGAGAGGTAATGTATATATAGTTTGAAAATAGGTAGCAAATAAAGTAGGCATCAAAGTTAACCAATAATTAAGGGATTGTGTATCAATCAGTATAAAATCAGCATAGTTATCCCTTAATTGAAGGGGTTAAGTTCAAACGGTAATATGCAGACAACAAATAAGGAAAGATACCATATGTGACTGCATATAACATATAAGGAAATAATTTAGCACAGTACAAGTATGGGACATGCAATTAAGACTAGGTTCAGAATATTTCAATTAAGGAAATAGCATAAGAATCCATGTGACGGCATAGTCGACCAAAATAAGGCAAGGGAATAGTTTAAAGGATGAAAATCAGTAGGGAAATCATCACAAGAGAACAGTGAGAGATATCAATTACAGGAAATTAGGGGTTTAAACAGGAGTAGTGCTGATTAGGGGGATATTATCACAAATCCCTATGGATACACGGAATAAACACACAATAGGTAAGTAAAATCAGAGACTCAAGTAAAAATCACATAGAATCAGGGATTCAATACTAGCACACAGTAAATGATTAAAGGAATTAACAAACGAACATGATATGATAGGGAGAATCAAAGAATCAGAAACCCTAATGATTATGGTAGCAAGAAATCAAAATAGTAACAACTAGAGGGATTAAACAGGACGAACACAATATAAGCAGAAGAAACCAAAATCGGAAACCCTAATGAGAAAAATAGGGTAAAAATCATAGAAACCTTAAGACGTTCACGAGAAAACAAGAGTTCATACAGATTAAACGAACATATCAGTCAAAGAGAGACTCAGAATCTAAGAAACCTAGGGTTGTCATCATAATAAGTCAAACGAAAGGAAAAACTTTAAATAAATTGTTAAAACATAGTAGGAATCATAGAATGATACTAAAAAGCAGAAGAAAAATCGTTTTGAAAAAGGGGTTATGAAACCCTAATTTTGAGATGAAGAAATGTTTGGAAACAGTAAAGTTTTTTGAAGGCAACATATAAAAACCTCATAATATACACATATCTATGACATATCTAAAAGAATCGGAGAGTTTTAAGAGTTAGGGTTTCAAACAGAACCCAGAAAGGATAAGGAAAAACCCCAAAATATTACCGGTCTTAGCCGGAAAGTAATAGATCTTACTCGAATGGCCGGAGATGGCCGGAAAACGGCATGAAAGGCCATGGGTGGAAGTCGAACCGCTCCAGGTTCACTTGAAGACCTCAAGGTAGTGTCAAGCCAGCGTGGGATGAGACATAGGCGAGGAGATGGTGAGAGGTCCTGGTTTCCGGCGAAGGAGGTGGCCGGAGAAGATGGACAGAGTTCATCAGAAGGTGGAAGGTGGAAGGTTCTAGAGAGAACCTAGAGAGAACCAGAGAGAATGTGAGAGGAATGGAACAGGGGAAATAAGAATGGGGGGGGGGTAGTCGTTTAGGATTAATTTAGGTAAGGGTTGATCTGGGTCGTTGATTTGAAATAATCAACGGCTCAGATTGAAATGTGGATTGGGCCGGGTAATTTGGGAATTGGGCTTGGGTTGTTTGGGCTAGTTAATTGAGTTGGGGGTCCGGGTAGAATTGAATAAAATTGAATTAAAAGTGGCTACTTGTTAAATACCCGTTTAAAAAATAGATAAATAATTAATAAAAATAGCCAATAATTATACAAAATGAAATTAAGGCTAAATAGGTGAAATTAAAGTGATTAACTAGCATTAAAATATAAAATGACTGATTATTGGATTAAAATAACATAAAATGTATAATTAGGCTATAATTGCAAAGTCATTGCAATTATGGCCAAATAATGCCAATTTGGCTAATTTGTGAAATAGTTTGGCCTTAATAGGACCTAAAATGATATATTAAAATAAGACATGCTTTGAAATTATTTGTAATGCAATTTATGATTAATTATTGGATACAAAAGTACTGGATAAATTAGAAAATAAATTAATAAAAGCATGGGAAAATTATGGAAAAATACCAATTATCACAAAACTTGATTTTGAAGATATATGTATGAAATTAAAAAAATAGTTTGAGGAAAAATTGGGTATCAACACATTGATCCCTTCAAAACTAAGCTCATGCAATTCATAAGGGAAACAAACGAGCGGATGGACCAGAATGCGAAAAAGCTCCACGCTCGAATAGACCAAATTTCGGGCACACCACCACTGCTAGAGGGCCTAGACTCGAAGAAGTACACCTAGTTGTCGTTCATACCGAGCGCAGCACCAGAGTTTATTCCAAAGCAGTTTAAAATTCAAGACGTATCGAAATATGATGGAACTTGTGACCCTCAAGAGCACATCACCTCCTATATAATGGTGGTGAAAGGGAACGACTTGTCTCAACATGAGATTGAGTCGGTCCTGCTGAAGAAGTACGGAGAAACCCTCAAGAAGGGGGCCCTAACGTGGTACTCTCTCTTACCCGAACACTCGATTGATTCCTTTGAAATGCTCGCAGATTCTTTCATCAAGGCCCAAACCGAGGCCAGGAAGGTTTAGGCCCAGAAGGCGAACATATTCAGGATTTCGCAAGAGAGTCAAGTTGCCGGGCGAGTTCGTGATAAGGTTCCAGAAAGAAAGTATGTTGTTATTGATCGTGCCAGATGAACAGGAAACAAAGGCATTTACTAAAAGGTTAAACTCGAGGAGCTTAGACGCCTCTCAGAAGCTGAAGGAATGAATGCTCGAGCTCCAAGAAACTACATGGGGAGATGTCCATAATCGTTATGAATCGGAGATAAGGATAGAAGATGATCAGATCGGATTCATGACATCAACCAAGGATAGGGATCGAGAAAAGAACATGGATAAATCAAATGATCATTATGATACATATCGACGATCATCTAAGGGTCGATATTTTCCTTATGAAAGGGTCAAAGGACGCAACAACAAAAGGTTCTGGTCAGCGGATAGGTTCACTCCCAATAGAAGAACTAACCACGGCCTGAATAACAGGTCATTGCAAGGAAAAGAAGTATCGGGTTCCCAATATTCTACTTATCCCAGGTTGTTGGTGACTCATAGCAAGAGTCTCCCAGAAGTCGCAGAGGACGACATCACCTTAGAAGAAGACGCTCATAGACTTCTACTACCATACAATTATGCCCTGGTAATTTCTCTCAACGTTCCAGATTTTAAAATTAAACGTGTTTTGGTGGACTCAGGAAGGTTAGCCAACATCATTCTATGGACAGTGTCGGAACAAGCCAAGCTAAACGGAAGCTTCATTCCGGCAACAAAGCTCCTCGCAGGTTTCAACTTAGCGAGTGCAACGACTCAGGGAGATCTTGTTGCCCACCAACGTCGAAGGGGTCTTGAAGACTACCTTATTTGAAGTAGTAGACAACGACATATGCTACAACATGATTCTTTTGAGACCATGGCTACACGAGATGAAGGTCGTACCGTCAACATATCACAACCTTCTTAAATTCCCAACTCTAGAGGGAATAAAACAAAGAAAAGGGAGATAAACCGGCGGCAAGAGATATGAACGTGTTCTTAGTTTCTAGCAGTAAAAGAAAGGAACACGCGGCATACCAATTATAGGAACTGACTCTTGGTCGCCAACCAAATGAATATGGCAAAGGGGAGGAGCCATCGTAATCCCACCAGGTACCAAGATATTTCTAGGTGATAGAAGAAACGGACGCAACCAAGTCCACAACAGAAGAGCTGGAACACGTGGCATTGTTCGAGAAGATTCTAGAGAGGAAATTTCACATAGGAACAAGAATAAACCCCGGGCTCAGGTCAGGTTTTATTTAATTTCTTAAAACTAACATTGATTGTTTTGCATGGTCGCACGTGGATATGACAGGTATCTCGCTAGAGGTGGTCATGCACAAGCTAAGCTTGGACCCAAGCATCCCGCCGGTAAAGCAAAATAATTGCCCGATTGTCAAAGTCAGAAACTGGTTTGTTAAAGAAGAGGTAATTCGATTGCTCGACATCGGTTCAATCCAGGAGGTAAATTATCCCGAATGGCTAGCTAACGAAGTAGTAGTTCCGAATAATAATAATAAACTACGTATGTGTCTACATTATAAGGATTTGAATAAGGTGTGCCCAAAAGACTCGTTCCCACTTCCAAACATTGATTAAAAATGATTGATGCAACGACTAGACAGGAGTTGATGATTTTTCTCGAAGCCTATTCTTGGTACAACAAAATTAAGATGAACTTGGAGGATTAGGAAAAAACTTCGTTCATAACAAGATTTGGCACATGTTGCTATAAAATGTGATGACCTTCGGGCTTAAAAATGCTAGAGTATCAGAGGCTCGTGAATAAAATGTTCAAAAAGCAAATAGGGAAATAATGGAAGTATGCGTAGATGATATGTTGGTTAAGTCTTTGAATGCTGGTGACCATTTGAATCACATATAGGAAACCTTCGATATATTAAGAAAGCACAACATGAAGCTTAACCCTAAAAAATGTGCATTCAGAGTTAGCTTTAGTAAATATTTGGGTTTCCTGGTGTCTCAAAGGAGGATCAAAGTCAATCCCGACAAGATTAAAGTCGTCGAGGACATTCCATACCAACTGACAAACGTGAAAGAAGTCCAAATACTAACCGGAAGGTTGGCCGCTCATAGTCACCGCTCGAAAGCTTAGGCCTAATTTTTAGTGCCACCCAATATACGTAGTGACAACTTTTCCCCTGCTGAATGTCCTTCACAAAACTGAGTTGTGAGGTCAACTAACAAAATGGGCAACTGAAAATAGTGAATTTTATATTGGATATAAGCTGATGACTACGATCAAATCACAAGTTTTGGTCGCCTTCGTGGCCGATTTTAGTCCCGGGCAACTTCCTTTGGCAACAAAACAAACAACATCAGGAGTTTCGACCTTGCTCACGGATAGAGCTTCCAATGTGAAAGGGTCCGGGCTTGGGGTGGTCTTAAACCCGCCCTCGGGAGAAGTCATGAGGCAGGCCATATAAACTTGTTCCCTTGACTAATAATGAAGTCGAGTGTGAGGCTTTGATTGCAAGACTTGAACTAGTCCGGGACTAGACTCCAGGGTCATTGAAATAAAATGTGATTCCCAACTAGTGGTAAATCAAGTATATTGAATCTTCAACACCAAAGAGGAGCGCATGCAACAATATGTTGTTTAAGGTCCAGTCTTTGCTCACGCGATTCGAGGAATGGCTGATCACCCATATCTCGAGAGAAGAAAATGTAGAAGCGTACTGTAGTGGCCAATTTGGGATCATCCACGGATGATAGCGCGACGCATGGAATTCGAGACATATGGAAGTTGAAGCTAGTAGAAAGCAGGTCCAAGGACAACATCTTTAGTTGGCACCGGGAAGATCCCCAAGGGAACACATTCAATGGAAGAAAATAAATGTTTGTCACCAGAAAATATTTAATTAAGAATATTCATCAGTACTAAATAACACAGCCGTTGTAGAGAAGTTTTGCACTCATGGCCAGCCATTACATATTCATCAATGACCCTAATTATTCTTATTTAATAAGGGTTGATCCTATGACCTTGTTCCCTAGGTATAGATATAAATAGTGACTTCAACAACCATTGTAACACACGAAAATTCAGACAAACTTATGCTACACACTATTCCAAGATAAATAATACCTTTTTTTTCTAACGATATTCTTGTTGCTGTCTTCGGAAGCCTTGCTCCCGGAACCAAGCTATCTGTTATTTATTCAATGATAAGTCTTGCATTTTATTTAATTTATTTTTTATTTTGGGATCAAATCGATTTGCTTGTCATAAAAGTGCTATAAATTCAGTTGTAATGTCTTACGGGTAAACATTATTATAGATAAAATAGTAAAATATCTACTTCATTTATTTTTCTTAAAGGGAATGCAAAGTCATGGGTGAACAGTTAAAAGTGAACAGAGGGATTATTATAGTACATCAATGATTATATTCTTTACAAAATAATAAACCACAAAA
This sequence comes from Nicotiana undulata, assembly GCA_005239495.1. Taxonomy (NCBI): domain Eukaryota; kingdom Viridiplantae; phylum Streptophyta; class Magnoliopsida; order Solanales; family Solanaceae; genus Nicotiana; species Nicotiana undulata. Next base: position 2,543 of record ML265193.1, on the reverse strand, counting down.
TGAGCGAGACATTTGAATATGCTTATTCCCAAAAATATAAATTTAGCAACTGATAAAGATATAAAAGAAAGATTCTACTCTTCAAAATCTTATTGAAAAGGTTCTGAATTTGGAAGATAGCGTTAGATTGTCCCTCAAAGTAAGCACAAATTCCCTACATATATGCAAGGTAAAAAGTAGAAGTCACATTTTAATTTCAAGGAGGTAAGCAAAATTTAACAAAGATGAGGTAATTAATTAGTTATGTGAAAAATGAAGATTTTTTAAGAGAGATGTATGTATACGGCTAAAATCAGGAAGGCCGATTTTACGTTTATTTTGACTTACGGTGGCCTATTCACGTGAGATTCAAGGTATGGCCCGAAGTTCGACCTCGGACGTTCCTGTAATTTGACCTCGAGGGAGTACGAGTCTGGGTCGACGTAAGGAGGCAGCACGGAGGCTGAAGCAGACTGCTCTGTGACAAAGTACAATTCCGTACTCAAACATTAAATAGCGGTATCAACTACGAATCTTGGCAGTAAATGTTGGTGTACTATGTTGGGATTTCCCCTATTATAAAAAGAGGATCATTGTCATTTTGTAAAGGGACAATATATTGAATACAAGACACAAGAACATTCTCTGCTTTAATATCAAACATCCCATATTCTTGTTTATTAGCTCATTTATTTACATTTATTTTTTTCCATTACTTGTTCTTCATTTATAGCTTATCATTGATCATAAATAGCGTACTCCAAGGCCTAGAAGTATGTTATAACTCCATAGGTCATCGAACCCAGGCCCTGAACCTCGGTCTTCAACCTAAGGCGTTCTGGTTTTCTTTTCTTCAGCTACCTAACTGTTTCCTTCCTGTTTTATCCTACCATACTTATCCATAATAGCTCAATAACTGGTATTACGATAAATCACGTATTTTTAGAATCGCTTAACTAAATATAATTGTAGTTACCATTTTCTCAGTAAACAGTTTGGCGCCCACCGTGGGGTTAAAGATAATAGTGATTGTTTTAGTGCTAGTTCGTTGAAAAAACACAAGTTATCTTTCACACTTTTTTCTTGTCCGAAAAATCTTTGATTTCAGGCTAGAATGTCCAACTCGGTGAACGCACGCAAAAATAATGGCATCGAAGGTCGCAGAGAAAACAGCGCAGCTGTTTCAGGCACTGGTGCACCGCTACAAAACCCTGAGGGTGTCCCAGGACCAAACCCGGTGGACGTGGGCTCGCGCAACGCCCAACACATCGACGTCAGCTCCCGCACCAACGGTGACACACACCATGCGGGAGAACATGAGGTTCAAAACAGCCCGGTTTAGGTAGAAAGGCAGGTAAGCCTCTACGATATTTTCGAAATATTGCAGGCACAACAGTTGGTGATCGCTCAGCTACAAAGCCAGCAAACGATTCCGAGCATTATAGCTCCACGGGTGGCTCCTTGAGTTGAGCAGGTCCCGGAGAGATCGAGCAACGAGGGGTCAGCGACCGATCCAGCCATCATCAAAATGCTCGAGGACCTCACCAAGAGAATCGAGTCAGGGGAAAATAGGATAGAAGCAAACGACAAAAAGGTAGAGACCTACAACACGAGGGTCGACCAAAATTCCAGGTGCATCCCCCGATTTTAAAGGGTGTGGATTCAAAAAAGTTCGTACAAAGACCTTTTCCTTCGAGCGCGGCCCCAAAGCCCATCCCAAAAAAAATTCAGATTTCCCGACCTAGCAAAATACAACGGGACTTCGGATCCCAACAAGCACATCACCGCCTACACTTGTGCTGTCAAGGGGAATGATTTAAAAGAGGACTAAATCGAATTCGTCCTGTTAAAAAAATTCGGGGAAACGCTGTTGAAGGGAGCCATGATGTGGTACCAAAACCTTGCCCCTAACTCAATAGATTTGTTTGCCATGTTGGCAGATTTTTTCATAAAGGCACACGCCGGAGCCATCAAAGTCGCGACCAGGAAGTCGGACGTCTTAAAAATAAAGTAGAGGGAGAGCGAGATGCTGTGGGAATTCATATCTTGCTTCCAAATAGAGCGAATGGAGTTGCCGCCAGTATCCGATGATTGGGTGGTACAGGCCTTCACTCAAGGCATGAATGAACGGAGCTCGATAGCTTAGAAGCAGCTGAAAAACAATTTGGTTGAGTACCCTTCTATCACTTGGGCAAATGTTCACAACCGATACCAATCAAAAATCAGGGTCGAAGATGACCAGTTGGAAGCCCTTTTCGGGTTCGGTATACCCCAACAAGCTCCTGACGAAGGAGTCAAGAATGAGCAAGGAAAGTTATCAACCGTACATCGAGGATCAGAGACACGCCCCCAAGCGAAATATACCCCGCAATGATAGAAGGGCAGACCGAGGTCACAACCCTCGGGGACTCGTGAGCCAGATCGGTTACGACCGATCCATAGTACCAGTAGAGGCATCCCGGCTATCAGAATATAACTTCAACGTCGACGCTTCAGACATCGTTGATATGCTCAATTTACACCTTAAAAGAATGTAAGCGATCGTTGTCAAATATAGTAACCCA